>JAWWES010000037.1:5930556-5952793 GCA_035583135.1 Lophotriccus pileatus
CAGGCAGAGCTCTGGATCTCCAGCTTCTCCTGTCCCTTGCACTGGCACTGCAGGCAGAGCTCTGGATCTCCAGCTTCTCCTGTCCCTTGCACTGGCACTGCAGGCAGAGCTCTGGATCTCCAGCTTCGCTCTGCTCTGCTGTAACACTTCTGTCAGCTCTGCAGCCAAAACCCTCTTCCTTGCATCTTCAACCTTGAAGCCTTTTCTCACTAATGGTGTTTCTTCTTTTCTGCTTAACCTGTTTCTGCTCCAGTCAGCAGGGGCTTTTTGTCATTTTAATGAGCTCTCTGTGTCCATCCCACTACCTTTTTCAACGTAAGAGATTGACAGACACCTTCTGTAATTCAGTTCTTGCTCCTCACTCTGAACCAGAGAATGTCTTTCTTCTTTTAATAGTAACAAACCCTAGCACTTTACTTATGTGCAATACTAAAATTCTGTGCAAGTCTCCTTGCCTGTGGTCTTATATAGCTTTTTTCTGAGGTTAGGAGGAAGAGATTACAACAATTTTGCCTGCCTGCATAATTATTTTCTGAACTCTCTAAGCTGTCCTCTACAGTTTCTTTGCTTCTGTCTTTAGAGGAGACTCTTCTGATTATTTGTACTGAGTCTGTTTATGTAAGCTGCTAATTGCACACAAGGCAGCTGCTCTGGTCTTGTAGCCTGGGAAAACCTTGACATGTTTAAAAGGGTTCTTTCTGGGTTTGTTTTTTAAGGATTCAGGGGTTTGGGTTTATCTTTTCATTATGTAGCTAAAGCCATGTCATCATCATCATCATCATCATCATCATCATGGCCGGGCTTCGCGAACGAAGCTTTGGGAAGGGCTCTCCCCACGGTCCCTACAAGCGTGCTGGGGGCTGAAAAGGCCAGTGCGAGACAGAAAGCCATGTTGTGCAGCCTGGCTTGTGACATTCATCACTGCCTTTTCTTCAGACCCCGTGTTTGACAGTCAGCTGCTGAACTTTGTCTTTTAGAGGTAGCTTTTACTGAGCTGAACCACTTCTCCCCTAACTGATCTATCAGTTGTCTCACAGACAGGTTGTCCCTCCAGGAAAATGAAGGAGTAGCTGCCAGGGTGCAGTGAGGTTTCTGTGGCTGTGGTAGGATTATCCATTACTGACTTTATTGACCACAACATATTGTTCACATTTTGAATATAATCAATGTCCACAATTCACTATAAAAGAGGAAATACAAAACGTGCAGAGGAACTTCCCAACTGTTTGCCTCTCCTGCATTTGGTGCCTTGTTTTCATGAGAGTACAGCAGTAGCACAAGAGGGCACGGGCTTAAGCTCTGCCAGGGCAGGTTTAGGTTGGATCTTAGAAAGAAGTTCTTTTCAGAGAGAGTGATCAGGCACTGGAATGGGCTGCCCAGAGAGGGGGTGGATTCACCATCCCTGGAGGTGTTTAAGGTGAGGCTGGATGTGGCACTGAGTGCCATGATCGAGTCATCACAGAGGGGTTGGATCAAGGGTTGGACTTGATGATCTCGGAGGTCTCTTCCAACCCTGTTAATTCTATGATTTTATGATACATATTCTTTCATGCAAATACACTCTCTGTGGAAATCATAAGCTGGTATGTGTTTGGGGGATAGCAGAACCATGGGAACATGTCTAATGTGCTGCTCCACAAAGTGTTGACAAATGTTTTTTTGCACGTGTTTAGTTTTGGGGGGATTTTTTTTTCTTTATCCTCGTGCTTCCTTCAACAACCTGTAATCTCTCCAGTCTACCATTATCTCATGATTGGATAGGTTGTTTCCCATGCAAAGATGCAGTTACGGTGGTAACTTTTGTAACAATGGGTGTTGAACTTGGTTACAAATGCATTGCTTGATAATTTTGTTTTCTAGAAAGATTAGTTACTTTCTTTTTGTTTTCTGGTGAATTTCTAAGCATTTGGGGCAGTGTATGCTGCCAGCTGTCTGCCAGAGGTGCTGTTCAGGTGTTTTTCCCCCAAGTGTTTATGCTTCCTGGCCCCTGAAGGGTGATTGGATACTCTTTGTAATTGATCCAAAACATTTTTCTTAAACTTTGTACACTAATTTTTTCCTAAAAACATAGGTTGCCATCACTGCTTTGGAGGTGTTCCATCATTGGTTGGGGAGTGATGAATTAATAATGTTATAATATTGGAAGATGTATCTCTAATGTGCCTTTTTTCCTATTTATTTCTCTAAACCCAGATTTGTGACTTTGGATTGGCTCGCGTTGCAGATCCTGATCATGATCACACAGGATTCCTGACAGAGTACGTGGCCACACGTTGGTACAGGGCTCCTGAAATCATGCTGAATTCTAAGGTGAGAGACACAGTGTCTGCTTCGGGGCCTGGCTGTTCCTTTGTGAGCACCAGCTGTGCTTCCCCCTCTCGGTGTTTTTAGGGTCAGAATGCACGGTCTTGGGGAAAAGTGGTAATGGATTTGCAGTACAGCTACTGGCTGGCAATAAATTTGTGATTCCAGAATCAATTATTGGATGCTACAGCTGGGTAATCCTGTGCAGGACTTCCCGAGTCTCCAGTTCCTTGGCAGTCACAGGACAGAAGGGTTAGGAATGAGCATCCACTGCTGCCTTCGGCAAGCCTGCAAATGCTGCCTTAATGTTATCTTGACATCTTAATTTAGGTTTAGAATGTATAATGAGAGCGAATCTGATCTGAATGAAGGCATGTGATCTTTGTTATGTGTCAGTCTTAATTGCATTCCCACAGTCTCCATGAAATCATTCCTTTGGTTTTTATATACTTGGAATTACCGTTGTGTTCTTCTGTGGCCGTTTCAAGGTGTGTCCAGGCCTGTGTGCTGTGGGTCAGGGTGTCCTTCAGAACCCTGCGTGGGCTCCCACAGAAACCCCTGGGTGACACCTGAGGTTGTACTGGATTTTGGGAAGACTCTGTTGTTTCTGTAGGATACAGAGCGTTGGGTGGTTCCGGTTGGTTGAGGCAATAGTGTGTCTAAGGTGCTTTTAGAAACCAGACATCTGGGTAATCCAGGGCTCCACACATGTTCAGGGCGCTGTCAGGAGCTGTGGAATTAAGAATACTTGGTTTCCAAAATGCGTTTGTTTAAATTTGCTACAAAATCAGGGAGTCTCGAAAATTTGCCATTAGTAACAGATTTAGCTAAACTTTGAGAATCCTTTTGGAAAAGCATGTCTTGGATACTTCAGTTCTTGCTACCCCTTCAAAGTGGTGTTTTGATAGAGGATTCTTAATTATTTCATTCTTTACAGAGAAAACAAACAGCATGAACAAGCACGACTCATCTAAAAAAGAAAAAGATAATTTGTGTGCACTTTCACAATTTACTAACAGAACATGTTGCTGCAGTTATGCAAAAATTTGAAAAAAAAACATGTTTCTGCTTCCCTGCAGGGTTACACCAAGTCTATTGACATCTGGTCAGTGGGCTGCATTCTGGCAGAGATGCTCTCCAACAGACCCATCTTTCCAGGAAAACACTACCTTGACCAACTCAACCATATCCTTGGTAAGCTTTATGGAAAAGCAGCATTTCCACACCCGTCCCTCTCCAGCTTTTCTACCAGCTGGGCTGGAATTTCTCCTGTGGGTCAGTGTGTAAAGTAAGGATCTGTAGGTGCATCAGCTGTTCCCTGGAGTTACTGCTGCAGGGATTTCTAAATCTAATCATTGGTTTGGGGACAACTAGAGGATACTTTCCAATGTGTTTACTACCTCAGATGTTTTTAAAGTAAAATTAAAAAAAAAACAAACTAGAAAAGCTCATATATTGTTAGGTTCAGGTCAAATGTTTAAAAATTTCTATAGATAAACCACTTAATTGGATCTTTTTAACAAGTTACTGATCATCAGAAAACTCAAATACATTTGTTTGTTAAAAAAATGTTTTTAGTAAAGGTTTCTGAAAAACTTCTGAGGTATTCTGTGGTCTTAAAACATTTATTCTGAAATCCTCTTCCCAGCAGTTTTAATACTGAGTTTTACCAGATAGATACAACTGTGTTAATGTGCTTTTCACAGAATGCACTCTTGTTTGTGTTAATTTTTTTAGGTATACTTGGATCCCCTTCCCAAGAAGATTTGAATTGTATAATAAATTTAAAGGCCAGAAACTACTTGCTTTCACTACCACACAAAAATAAGGTACCATGGAACAGGCTGTTTCCAAACGCTGACCCCAAAGGTATTTTACGCTCTATTACATTGTGTCAAAATAACGGCGGGATGGGAGTTTTCAAAACCATCCTAAATAGAACATGCAGGTCCTTTAAAACAGCACTATAAATTAGTATAAAATGACAAACCAGTGTGAAATCCTCATAGTGGCTTATCTTTTTAAATTTAAATTTTTTGTAACCCTAAGATTACATGTTGTGGTGTTTGATCTTTAACTTACATGTAAAATCCAAACCTCTGTCACTGTGCTGAACATCAGAGTTGGATTTTGACATCAGCATCAAACAAGTGCTGAACTTTGTTTCTGACATCAGACAGGAGACAGCAGCTTGTTGCTGCACTGAGTGGGGTTTGCACAGACTGGGTGTCAGTTCTAGGTCAAACAGGGTCATGTCAGTCAAAGAAGGGGTCCTTCCACTGTGAAAGATTACAATTTCATGGGTTAAAGAATTCAGTTATAAATTGAGCAAAAGTTATAAAAGCAAGGAACGGAATAATTGTTGCCGTTCTTAAGAAGGCTTTAGTAAAGGGTAAATTTGATTTTGTTTTGCTAGATAGCAATTAATTTGCCTTTTAAACTCTACTTTATACAGTTTAAGGGTTGTTTTGTTCACAGTACAGTGCTCTGACACAATTCATAAGTCACTCCTTTTTTAAATGACATGATACTTACTCTTAGTGGATATGATCAGGTACTAAGTACCATGTAGAAGCTAATTTCTGCAGATGGAACTATGTCAAACTGATTATCCTTGTCATTGAGAGAAACAGCAGTGATTTATTCTGCTTTTATAACAGTGCTCATCAGTGTGAGAATTGTTTCCGTGGGCTTTGACAGCTCAGATTGCAAATGCTGGTGCCTGAGCTGAGGAGGAATGTGCCGTTTGCTGACTTGTTCAGCACCTTCTCAGCGACATCCTCAGAGCAGCTTTTCCAGGGCAGCTTTTCCCAGAGCTGGCTGTCAGTCACTGCAGGAGCAGAACTGTGCACAACGTGCCCAGCACAGAGTGCGCACGTGAGCTGCCCGCGCTGGGAAACCGCAGCCAAATCTGGCTGTTAATTGTGGGGCACGTTGGAAGCTTTTGGAGCTGCCACTGAACGCAGTGCTGGGCGTGCAGCTCATCCCAGGGCAAAGCTGCAACTGCTGTGCTGCAGCCAGAAACCTCTGGTAACGTTCTGGTTCACAAATCGTGTGGTGAGGAGAAGAAATGTGATGGAATTTGGGATACTGCAGATATCTTTGGGCTTCTTGCTCCTATAATCACTCTGTTTTCTTTTCTTGCACTGATGTTTGTCCAGAGTTTCATCAGACCTCACTCCTGTCTTGCTGGATCTTCAAGTTCTCTATGGATTCTTTACAAATTGTCTTCAACAGATTTGCCTCAATCTCATGAATATAAATATATTTGCATCTTCTCTGGAGAGTATCTTCTGGGCTGCTGGTTGTGCTCGAATAGTTCACTGGGATGATCTAGAATTCCTAATGACTCTGGATAATATTTTTGTCCATAAACAGCAAAGTTTTCTTTTCACAAGAAGAACATTTTCTTAATTATTTATTTCAGAAAAGCTCTAGCTTGGTTTGGGTTTTGGCACAAAAATCCAAAGCATTTTTCTGAGAGAAGAAAAAGTCTCATCTATTTAATTTCTGCTGTAGTTAAAACCAGATTGTTCCACAGAACTCTAACAACTGCTCTGAGGCTGCCGGGCCCGTGGAAGGGTGACACCTCTGTCAGACAGGTCATGCCAAAGGCAGCTGCAGCCCAGGAATGGCAGTGGATGGGCAGGCAGAGATCTCTGCCCAGGTCACAGCTCAGTCTGCTGCTTCTGTCACTGCTGCTCTGGGCAGGGAGCTCCAGATGTACACTGGCCCAGAACTCGGGGTGCTGGGTGTTCTCTGTGTAAGATCCATGTTTGTAACACTTTTGTGGAGTGTGTACTAAACTCTTGCTCACTTTTTTCCCTCTTAGCGCTTGATTTGTTGGATAAAATGTTGACCTTTAATCCTCATAAGCGGATTGAAGTGGAGCAAGCTTTAGCCCATCCATATCTGGAGCAGTACTATGATCCAAGCGATGAGGTAAAGCCATTGTTAAAATGTAAACATTGATTAAATTGTACAGCAGGTTATTTCCTACTTTAAGGGCGGTGTTTCTATTGCTCTAATGGAGTTGAAGAAGGAATTCCATCAATATACCAGAATTTTATATTTCTCACTGTAGTACATTTTGGAGGCACCACACGCTAAGTAGATGCTCAGGTGTCCTCTCCAGGAAATGGAGATTCTCAGCTCATGTAGCCTTGATTGATAATGTCTGAGATAAAGGAGGAGAACGACTGAGTTTGCCATTGGATTATGCTTTAAAAACTGAATCAGAACTTGATGTAGTTCAGTGTACAGTTCTGAGGGGATTTTCCGGTTGCTTTTGGTGAAGAACTAAAGGGAGGTGGAAATAAGCGAGTTTTCCCTTAAGGGACAAATACGTTTATTCCAAGAAATACAATTGTTTAAGGTAATTTTTTTTTGCAGGTAGATACTGAGTTATGAGCCCGTAACAAATATTTTAACTTGTGGTTTAGATTTGAGTAGCTCGTTACTGTGATTTAAAATTTGGTAAACTAGTATGTATAAAGCACACACGGGACTAATAGAAGGAGTTCTGCCCTGAAGGCTGCAGTGTTGGATATTTTTGTAAAGGGCATTTTCAGATTTTTTTTCCCCATCTGTACAAGGATTGCATGAAATTCAGCAGAAGATTAATACTAAAGTAATAATATTTCTTTGCATTATCAAGCCTGTAGCTGAAGCACCCTTCAAGTTTGATATGGAGTTGGATGACTTGCCGAAGGAAAAGCTGAAAGAACTGATTTTTGAGGAAACTGCTAGATTCCAGCCAGGATACCGATCTTAAATTGTGTGTAGGTAAAGTCACAGCAACGTGGAACCACTTGGGCAGGGGGAACAATTTGGGACTTTGTTGCCAGCAGTGAAATGTAGGACTTGCCTTTTCCAGTGCCCCAGGAGCTCCTTGTGCAAGGACCTGAGCTCAGTCCCGTTCTGTTAGTGAAGAAACAGTTTGTTTGTCCACAGCTTGGAAGAGCCTGTGTGGAATCCAGGCAGCTGTCCCAGATGGTTACCTGGTTTGTAGGTTATCTTTAAGGAATAAGAATTACATTTCAATAGCTCTACTTGGAAAGAACGCTTTGAAATGCAAATTTGAAACATTTTAAGGGGCAATGTCCTTCATGTATTACAGATTATTCTGTCATATGGCTCCAAACGGCTTAAAAAAACCCCCTCCTCCTAAATGTACTGTACAGAGGAGAATTGTCTTAAATTATTTAAAAGGAAAAAAAACATGAAGCTTAAGTATGAATTATCTTCAGTTTTAAGTAACTCTGAAATAGTGTGAGTAAATAAGAACAGGTATCTAAATATTCATAAATTAGTTGCAATTAATCTTTCTAATATTTTGAAGATCTAAAATTTTAATTTAAAACTGAATGTACTGATATTTACTGACTCTTGTTTTTTTTTAACTGGTCTTTCTGTACCAGAAGGCTTGCACATCTCAGGAGTGTGCAAATTTTTTTCACACAAAATTGGTCAAATACTGATTTGAATCATTTTTATAACACTTGTGAAACTTCTGTGCTGGTAATAGGTTAAAGTACCAAAGTGTTATGACTGGAAAAGAAACCCAAACCAAAGAGAGGAGCCTGTTGTGGGCTGCCTGGTTCCTGCTCTCTGTGCTGTCCTCCCTCCAGCAGCATTCCAGTCACCAGCAGGAAGTTTTTAGCCAGGGAACTTCCTCGCTGCCAGAAATGCCAGCTCTGCTGGCAGTGTGTAGGAGCTTTGTGGCTTTGCTTTAAGCAATCATTCTTCTGCACTAAAAATTGGATTTCAGTTTCTGCATTGCATATACCCTCAGGTTTTTATTTAATGATGAATTCATAGGAAAGGAAGAAAAAAAGTGGGGGGAACTTTGGAAAATACAATTTTTACTGAAATAGGGTAACTGCTGTTGCCACTATCTTGAATATTCAGACGTATAGAAGCTGACAAATGAAGTAATTTTGATTTTTACAAATACTTCGTTCTGTTTATTTAAGCTTGCTAGCTGACACCAAAACTACTGTAGTAATGGTATGTTAGAGGAATCTGAGATTCACACAGCTGGCTCTTCATAGTTGGGCATGGCCAGTAGGAACAGACCTGGGACGTGGTGCTGTGACTGGCGTTCATTTCCAAGCCATGGTTTCTGAAGCTGATTCTGTACAAGAGCACAAGCTGTGCATGTACACACTGGGGAAGAGAATTAGACAAGTTTTTAGGAGCAAGATGAAACCTCTTGCTAACAGGCCACAGTGTCAGGGAAGGGACGGCAAGTAGCTACTGCTGGTAAATCGTAGCTTGTGATCTCTCCTGCTTGCCTCTTTGTCCACACCATACCTAGTTTGTATTAGGGATTAAGGGCTAAAGGGATTAGGGATAAAGATACCAGTGATCTGGTGCAAGTGGAAATTTCTGGTTTACTTAAAATGTTACCTTCAACTTCCACTGTGCCGAGTTAGTTTGGCCAACACGATGCTGAAATTGAAATATTGTACTGAACTTGCTAAGGATATGCTGGTAATTTGTCCATGTCATTTGTGGTTACAGTTGCCAGCTATGCCACAGCACAGCAGCTGACATCCTAGTTGGGGCCAGTCCCCAGGAGTTGGCTTAAAATGGATAGAAACAGTCTCCTCCTGGGCACTTCTACTCCCCTACACTCCCCCCAGGCTTTACCAGCCAGCTCTTCTCTCTGGGCTGTTTCTCAAAAGATTGGGTTGTAGTTTTTGGATTTGAGAAGCAATGTGAAAATAACAGATTTTTGGTTCAGACAACCAAATCATGTACTTCATTGATTAGTTATGTTTGTTCTTTCTGATCTTTTGAAGATTGAAAATTTTAGTTTAAAATGGAATGCCCTGATATCCACTGTCTCTGACTTATTTTTTAATTTATATTGGTCCTGCTGCTGACTCACGGTAAACATAGTGTGTACAGAGCACAGAAATAGGAAAGTGCTTGTTTTAAAAGGCAGTGTGAAACTTCCTTCACTGAAATATGTCTCTGCTCTCTTTTGTAGGACAAGGACTTAAAGGACTGGGCGTGCTCAAACGTTGCTGTTCCTCTTCCCAGTTCTTTATTGTTGGTCATGTCTTGTGGCCTCTCTCAGCTTATCCACTAACTCCTTTGAGCCATTCAGGAGGGCGGTTCCTGGTAGTTTCGGCTTTTCATGCTTTCAATGAATCTTTAAGGCTGAAGAATTGTAATTGACACTCCTCTGCGTAATGCCCATTGTTGACCTGTTGCAGTACTGTACTGTACGTGCACCTACTGCTGCCGTGTTTTAACTGCCTGCTTTCTGGTTTGAAAGATGCAGTGGTTCCTTTCACTCCTGGATCAATATCCAAGAAGATAATTCATTAACCTGTAAGACGTTTACACCATGAACTATGTTTTTCTGACTTTACTGAAGTCGCTGGCATTTTTTTTTTAGCAAAGCTACTATTCAGGGCACTTTAAGTCAGTGACATCCCAGATTTTTTTTGCACGTCCTTTTTTACTAGAAGTGGTTGGTTGGCATCCAGCGGAGCGTGTCCCATTGTGCTATGGATTGCAGCATAAGTCATGTTCATGGTGATCCTGCTTATGCACTCGTTTGGGTGTCCTGTGCTGTACGTGCAGGTATTCTATACAGTGTAAGAGCCACATAGGAACCCAGCTTAACTGAATTCACCTAAGAAACATTTTTCCATGTATTGACAAAACTTCTTCCTTTTTTTCCCTGCTTTTTCTAAAAGAGATCCTGTAAAGTTTAACCGTATTGGAGACGTAGCACTCCCGAAGCTCATCCCATGTAGTGGTGTTTGTATGAGCAGCGTGGCATCACCAGCCTGTTTGTTCCCCTGAGGTGGAAGGTTAGGAAGCCCACAGTGGTGTGATGACCCCTTGGCCAGTGCTGTTCTCTGGAGAAGGCAGCCCTATCTGGTGGCAAGCAAGAAACCAAAATATGGTGTTAATAAACGCAGTCTACATCCTGCATACCAATGAAGTGCTTCAAATGAGGATTGATAGCTTTTACATTTGAATCTAATCACTGACATTCAGAATTCTTGCAGAGAGGAACACTGCATCTTTAAATGAGAAAGTTTGATTTTACTTTTGCTCCTACAGCATGTCAGCATCTCAAGTTCATTTCTTGCAACCTACACTATGGTGATTTGTAATCAAGCCTCCATCAGCTCGTGACATGAAGTACTGTTCTGTTGTCAAGTACTATCAAACTTTTCTGATAATGCTGAGTTAGGACAACCAAACAAAGCTAGCACTAAATAACATTTAAAATTGTATATCTTTTAATGATCTTTTCAAGTATTTGTTACTGAAATTGTATAATGTGGAGTTTACTAGGTGTTATGTTCCAGTGCAGTGCCTCCTTTTCTTTCCCCACTGCTCTCTGTGGTGAGAAATTTGCCTTGTTTAAAATAATTACTGTGCCCTCGCATGACTGTTAAAGCTTTCTGTGCAAAGATGATTGTCTAAGTGCCACATGCCTATGATTGAGAAAAAAAATAATCTATTGTTACCTCTGAGTTGTGTTCAACTGAAATGCTATTCAACAAATAACTTAGGAAAAATAGTTCTATTTTTAGCTTTTCATATCTCTGCTGTCTTTTTCTCATTTTATTTTGGCAGCAGTGAAGAATGGATTGTATAAAGACTGCTTGCTAATATTAACAAAATGCACTTGTAATTCCTGGAAATAAATTTAAATCTTATATCTTCACATTAACATTAAGAATTAGTTTTTGGTTTCCTCTTGGGTAATGTCTTTGAATGGAAATCAGATTCAGTTGCTACTGTAGTATATAAGGATGCTGGCTGGGTAATAACTCCAGGCTTCCTCATACCATTTAGTCTGCTCTTCAGAGAAATTAGAAAGCCATTAACTTAGACTTTGGTAGATAAGGGTGCTTACAAGATTCCATTTCAAAATTTTCTTTTTCCTCTAGTTTAAGTGTTAGTCTGCCAAAACTAATTTTTAATCAGCAAGGGTTCATCATTAAAGGGCATTTTCTATTAGGAAATTCCTGTGGTACATAAATCTCTGTTGCAGGGAACAAATTTGGAGCCTTGTCAGGACACTGCACAAGTGACCATTGGATCGTGGTGTGGAACCTATGCTAAAAACATTTCTATAGAAGAAATATGCACTTGACTGTTGATAATAGTGTAGAAATTTCTCTTGACCTTTCTACACATCTTTACCAAAATGCTTTTCTCACTCAGTTTTGAAAAGTTGGAATATTTCTAGATTCTCTCTACTTGTATGATCATCATTACAACAGGAATCATTTTTGGCACGTTTGGAAAGATGACTGTTACTGAAATTAGTTTGTAACACCTCAGTTTTAATTTATTATGGAAGAACTTTGGCAGCTTACTTCACCCTTCTCTTTCCCAATTATTTTTTTAATACTTTCTTTCATTTTGGATGTTTGGGGAGGTGTAGATTTACCCTTGCATCCTGTCTCTCCGAGTGAGAAGCCGAGGGTTTGCTTTACCTAATGTCTGGTGCTCTGGGGCTTTCTTCCTTAGCTACTCTTGCTGAATCCCACTGGCATCCCTCAGGAGTCGATCTTTTACCGAATCCAGTAAACATCGGTGGGTTGAATCTGTTGATGTGTCACATGCCGAAGCATGGTTTTAGATTTTTTTTTGTCAGATTCTGAAAATAGTTTAAAAGAAGGTGCCTCTAACAACACTGTGTTAGGTCAGTTATTTCATCACTTTACATTGGGTTTTTTTCTTTATGCAGTTTTTATATTTTAGAGCGGAGAACAGCAACTCTTAATCAAAGTAGCATGCATATTTCATGGTAAAGATGCTTTGGGAGTAAGGAATGTAAACAGTTCACTGTCAAAAACATTCCAACCTTGCAGCTGAAGAAAAATATGCAAACCCAAAATTCTCCTGGATGCTTTGGCAAATAAGTGTCTGCCTCTGCTGTCCTGCCTGTCGCCAGCCCCTTCCTCCCCCTGTGACACGACACCAGAGCCTGGTTTGCCCCAGAGCTTGGGAGCAGCACTGGTGACATAACCTGGCAGTGGCCAAACCCAAGGAGCTGAGCAGGGCTTTCCCTGTGGAATGAGAGAAACTAAAACCTGTTGTTGCTGCCCACTGTAATATGCTATGATATATTTATACCATGGCAAAGTTGTTTGCTGAGCAACTGTACTATAGATTTAAACTTTATTAATATATATTTGCTTATGTTAGTGTAGTTTATATAGTCCTTGGTTATTGATAAATTTATTGTGTTGTTACAGCCCAGTGATATGGTATAAATATAGGTCTCTACATACACACCATATACTTACGAATTTGGTCCCTTGCATAGTACTTTTATATTTGTACAGCAATGTCTTCAAGCAATCCCAGATTTTAGGGGAAATATTTTTGTAAATGCAGTGGTTTAAATGAAAAAGTCCAAACAATCCTTTTACTAAGTTTTAAATACATCTGTGATTCAAAATGGTTTAGTTAACGATTGAAATCAAGACACTAAATTAGCGAAAAGTGCACATTAGTAAAGTGAAGCTTACAGTGGTTTTTGTAGCATGTGCTGTGATCAAACCAAGTGACACATCGGCAGAAATGTAAAAGTTGGACTACATGTGTAAATCTAGAACAAACTTCTACAGGTTGCAGCTGGTTTACTTACTATTGTTGCCTTTTCTCGTGTTGTATCAGTGTAGAGCACTCTTAAAATACTCAAACTGCTTTGTCTTTGCTTTGTACTGTCGGTGCCTTCTTAGTCATGTACCCCACAAGTCCTGCATAGCTAATTTAGTTAATGGTAAGTTTAAAATAAAAAAGCAAAGGAAGATTTTATAAAAAAAATAAATCATTTTCTGTATGTTCTTATTCATTGTAACAATTAAACATTTATATTGTGACAGATTTGTGATTTGGTTAATCTGTATAGATCAATTGTAAGTAGCAAAGGTTTATATTTCGTCTTATTCTTTTGATGTTGTAAACGTTTGTGATTTTCTTTTTTAAATCAGGTAACTTAATGTTCTGTTTTGTTTTTGGCATCTGAATCTTGTAAAAACAAATGCAAAGAAAATCATTAAATTGTGTCCCTGTATTACCAAACCAGCATAGTTCTGTGCATATATAGAACAACTGGGACTTTGCTTTGCCCTGAGCTGCTGGTCCAGAGGCTGGTGTGGATCCCATTGGCTTATCCAAAACTGACCCTCCCCGCACGAGGAGCAGCCTGCAGTCAGTGTTTGGAAATACTCAAGAGTATGTGTGTCCCACTGTAGAACTGGACCAGCTTGTAATTAAATTAGGGAAGCCATCCAAAAAAAACCACAGGTGAAGTTTCTTTATAGACAGGAAGAAATGTTTTATCTTTAAGTTATGAAATCATCAGCATTTTGCGATGTGATCAGTGTGAATTGAGTCCAGTGTATCTGATGATTCACAGGCTTTTTTGAGACTCTTTATATGGATATTGCACTGTTCCCGTGAAATCTTGAAAATTGCTACTTGCCCAAGCCTTAGAGACCATGTTTTCATCATTTCAGTACGAAAATGTTCTTCTCAGACCACGGGCTTGAAATGTGGGATTTCTGGGAGCAGTTCAAGTAAGTTACATCACTGTCACGGGCTTTTAATTAATTTTTTTGAAAATTTTTTTAGCCTAAAATCAGACTGTGCCAAAGAACTGAACTCTTAAAAGGTGTAGCTGGATAATGGCAGCTAGAAATGTCTCTAATTAATATGAACACAGAAAATGTGACCTGAAACTAAAGAGAGCTTAACTGTAACTGACAGCTCTGTAACAGCTCTGAGAATTGGCTTGTCAAAATGCATCTCTCCATTCCCCTCTTTGGCTTTCACTGCAGCATACAGAATTTTTTCCCAAAATACTCCAGAATTTGATTCTTGACATAGATGGGTGTATGTGTGTTCTTACTTTTTGTTGGCTGTGGCTGTTCCCCTGGCAGAACGTGTGTTCACCATGGCATGTTCTTCAAGATACAACTGCACTGCAGCTTGGCTCCATGGAGGTTTTGACAAGATCCTGACTGACTTTATGTTGTTGTGTTGTTTCAGCCAGGTTAGTTTGAAATACCAGGCAGATTTCCAGTACTTCACCAGAACTGGAAGCTGCTCCTCTCCATCTGTAAATCTTCAAGTGTAGTGGGCACTCTTGGCCTGTTGGAGCCCAAGCTGGGTGCGTGGATTGGGCGGGGGCTGGTGGTCCCAGGGAGAGCCTGGGTTCTGGAAGCTGAGCTGGCTGTGCTGGGGCAGATGGTGCACTCGAAACTCAGGAAGGCTGGCAAGGAGCTACTGAGTACAAGCCCTACTTATTGGAAGAGACATTAGTGTAGGTCTGGTGGCATCAAGCTTTGTAGAGCTCTGACCCAGGTATTTGTCTGCAGACCAAAGACGCTTCTGTGTTGTGCACGTCATCTTCAGTTATTCTTTCTACTAAATATGTTACACTTGACAAGCTTAAAAAAATTTGAGGTGTGTAGAAGACCTACAAACGTCATTGCATCCAAGTGTGCCGTGTCTGTTGATGGTTTTCTTGCTCTGAGTATCTTTTCACCACATGTAACCCTCCAGGCTTCAGAGGAGTCCTAGAGCCTCAGCTGCGGTTCCGGAGGCTATTTGGTGAGTGTGCAAACAGCCCCTGGTGCGGTGCAGGGGGCCAGAGGTGGCCGGTGTTCACGGCCCCATCACAGCCCCCCTCATGGCTGTTCGTGTGAGGACTGATCTTGGGAGTCATGTGAGAATTGTTCTGTAACCCCTCTGTCTTTCCCCTTTATAAATTATACTGACAACTGTCCTTCAGGTGTTTTCCAGAACTCTGCCTGTTTTTTCAGTATATCTTGCTACTGGCAATCTGTTCTTCTCTTTGTGTTCAAACTCAGTCTGAACAAGTTCCAGTTGTTCCAAAAAGTGTTGTTTCTACAGGATTTGTGAGCTTCCTGATGACAAACAACAGGTTATTGATCAGGTTACTTAAATTGACGTAAATCCAGGGAAGAGGTAAGCAAGAAAGCTGGAAGGTCTCCTGTGGAAGCACAGCATGTGATCTGGTAACTGTATATGGATTTCTGGGAAGGCAGTATACAAATAGAGATAAGGATCAGGAAGGAACAATATGTTTGGCTAACGCAGGCCATGAAACCCACTTCCACTGGGTTGGTTGTTGGGAACTTCTGCCTGAAGTCCAGCAGTTCCTGGTTCAAGCTTTTCTCTTTTTGACTAAATCTTTGAATAACGTGCATACTGAAAAATTCCTGCTACTTCCCCAGAGTTGCCTCTCGTCTTCCTCTTAGCTCACACACAGAGCCCATTTTTCCTGAAGTTCCTTCTCTTTCCATCTAAGTAATTAGTGTGGTAGAGAAATGTGTGATCCTCCTGGCTTTTCATTGTGCTTATGTTTGTGCATGAAGGCTGAAAAGATGAGCCCTGAGGTATTCCATTCCTGGTTTCCCTGAAAAGAGCAAGAAATACCTTAACAGGGTATCGCAGCATTTTCTCATCAAAAAGACAGTGTTTCATTTATCTTCCCAGTCTGTGAGTTTGTGTGCACTCAGCTGCTGACTGAAATCCTGCTCCTTTCTCCTTCCCTTGCTGCTTGGACTGGGCTGACCTTTGAGCTTGCGGAGTTCTCTTGCAGCGACCCTGCTCTTCCTCAGGGGTTTACACTTTCCATGTTGGCACTTTTCTGCAGAGTCCCTTGTCTGCTGTGACTGACTCAATGACTTCACTCTTGTTCTTGCTTTTCCTTACCTTGCACACTTGGCCATTCCTACAGTCCCAGTTTGGCTTTTGCTTTTTATTTTTTTTCTGTAAAGCTGAGCTGAGGACACAGTTGTGCTTTGCAGAGCTGGGCCTGGGTCCAGGCAGCTGAGCCAGGGCCCTGGTTAAGCTGCTGGCTCTGGGGACAAGGTGTGGATAGTGCAGAGCAGGTCGGTGCTGGCTCGGTCCTGCCACGCCTGGGATGGCACCAGTGTTGGCAGTGCAGAGATCTGTGTTCCACCTGCTGAGTTTAGTGCTGACCTTGAACACACAGCCTAGAAATAACAATGGAAAACTCTAGTCTCTACCCATGGTGTGTGTGCTCCAGCATGTCTGAAAATTCTGGACTTTTAGCAAAAAAATAATGAACCTAAAGCGGTAAGGGAACACCAGGCAAATCTTATAAACTTGCTGTTACTAAAAGACTTGAGATGCACCTTTTAGGGGGTTTTGATTGGTTGGTTGTGGGTTTTTTTGTAACATCCAAGACTAAATGGCTTGCTGAGATGTTTTTCTGCCTTAAAACTACAAATGCAAAAATGCTGAATATTTTGAATTGTGACTTGAGACTGAAGTGAGGATATCACGAGAGAGCTGGAAGGTTTTTTAGTCAAGCGTTTCTCCTAGGTCTTTAATTTTAATAGCTAGTGCTTAAAGGGAAATTTTAACTAAAAAAAACCTTTCTATGTTCCTGGAAGTCATAAAATTCACAGATATTCTAATTTGTAGTTGAGACATCAGACTCAAGACTTTTTAATGTATTCTGTGTTTTTGAAAAGCTATTTGTTAGGTTTTTTTAGCCTTTGCAGGCTTTCTGCCTAGGTGTGCCACAGGTGTGGAGGGAACCCAAACTTGTAGGCCAGTTTGCACACTCAGAAGCACTTCAGTGGATATTGTTGCTGTCACTAAAGCTCCGTGTTTTGATTCTGTGTTTGCTCTCATGCAGCATAAGTGCAGCACTCCAAACAAAAGTGGGGATTAAGAAAAAAAAATGGTCATTTCTTACTCATTCTGTTGTAGCTAAACTTAATTTATAAACTTGTTTCTGAGGGTATGTTTAGTATTTTGGAAGATCTGTATTAAGCTGTTTTTACAGCTGATTTGTTGACATTTCTGTAAGTAAAATGTGCTTGTCGCAGCATGGCAAAGGTCTGCATAGTTCATGTCTGCTCAACTTAATCACTGGTTTTCTTCTTGTGACAATAAATGGCATTGTACCAAAAGCAATATATCCTGTGTGTAGTTAGTAGTGGAAATAATTTTTACTGTGCAGCTTGTATTCTCATTTTCTTTGCAGCCTCTAGCATGGATTGTGTGCACTGACAGTAGCTCCAGGTTATTAAAGATGTCTGGGGGGAAAAACAGGTCTGGATAACACTTGTTTGCTTTCTGGAAGCTGCTGCTTTGAAGCAGAAAAGGGTCACACCTGATGCTGCTTTAAGCTTATTTTCTTGTGAGTCTTATCAGAAGACATCCAGGTCTAGAGTGTTTCTCCAGATATGCTCCTCCACATTTTTCCCCCTGAGAAAGGCCCAGGCTCAACACCAGCATCATTAGAGCCAAGGATTTTAAGAGAGCAGAAGGGCTTTTTTCTCTGCTTGATTTTGGGATTCTGCTAAGCTGTGCCTTAGAGCACAGCACTGTAAAAAGACTTGTGGAATGCTGCAACTGGTTCTGCTCACCAACTACTTAACTCGAGACCAGGTAAGACCTTGCAGGCAATTTGCAAAACTTGGGAACTGTCTGGTCCTAAATTCTGTTCCCTCTTGCCCCCCCAATTCTGCACTACTGGCTCTGCAAGTAAACGAACCCTTGATGACTCACTTCAGAGGGCAGCTTTGGTTTTCATTTCTGGATGCTCAAAAGGGCAAGATATTAAGACAGTTCTCTCCCATCACTTGCATTTGACTGCTAGCATAGTAGTCATAATACTGAATTGTCACTGTACTCGTGCTGTAGAAATAACAGGGCTGAAGAACTTGCTCTTCTCAATGTGTATATTCCTCCTCGCTTTCAAAGTCTGTAGAAAAATACCTACTTTCAGTTCCAACTAAATAGCTTTCCTGCATTCTCTGTGCATATTTTTCTCTGCTGCCTCCTACTCTTTTTAAATGTGACTTATTTTACTGCTAGTGGTGTTATAAAAACTGTAGTACTGCAGGTGTCATGTGGTAACTTGTAAATAAAATTACTGTAAACACACAGTCAAGTTCTTTGTGGTGCTGCTGTGTACATGTGTGACCCACCTCAGCTGTGGGTCCTCCCACTTGCATGTTTCAAGCACTGGATTTTACACATAAAGACAATTCATATTCAACAAAACAAAAGCCATTTTGTGTAACATTTGCTATTAATTTTGTCCCCGGGTCAGATTTTTCAGCAGCAGTGTGATATAGTCTCCAGAAAGTAAGAAGAACAGAGATAAAATTGACCCTAGAAGTAATGTAATGAAACCTTTCATTCAGCCTGCCACTACAAACCTTTCCTCCGTGAAAATCCAAATAAAAGCTGTCAAAGGAGATGGAAAAGCATTGCCTTAGCTCAGACCTGTGTGCTTCAAAGCTCTCCTGCCTGGCCCGGTAACAGCAGAGCTGTCAGGGTGATCACGGGCTCTGCTCATGCCATCTGCTGGGAGAAAGGTGCCATGAATAGCATTTATGCAAATAAAAACCTTGCTGATGACAGTCAAACACGATCATTAAAAAGCAAATTTATAATAATACCTCTGGTGTTCTGAAAAATATAAGTCTTCCAGAATTATAGCTCCAGTGTTTGTCAAAGGCTAACCTAGCAACAGGTTAGAGCATGAACATACCTCTGGAACTGTAAGGGAATGATTTATATCTTTATGTGGTAGGTTTTGGGGTTCTTTTGTTTTGGGTTTGCACTATGACTGGTCAGGGCAGTAGAAATAAGGATTAAAAGAAAATTTTGTTGTGCACAACTCATTTGATAATTCTTCCCTGTTTTCACCAGTGTCTGGTGTGGGTCCAGGCAATTCCATCCACCATGAAAGGAATGAAGCACGGAGGCACTGGGAACTTTCTTAATATGAATATTAATCATGATTATTATGCTAGTTTGGACTGTCGAACTTTGCACAATCTGCTCTTCACATGTCCATACCCATCCACCCACTTCACACATCCAGGCAGAAGTATCGAAAGAGCAATTCCATATAAAGGACTGAGAGAACACCATTTTAGCTCCTAACACGAAAAATTGCCTTTACTAGAGTGTTGCTGTGTTTTAGGCCCCCTGCTTGGATGTGACACTTGTGTTGCTCTTGTAACAATATCCCAGGGATTGCGGAATCTTGTTTGTAGCAGCACAAAGTGTCTCCCAGTAAGCTTCTGGATACTGATGCTCAGGGGATTTTGCTGGTTCTGACAACTTTACTGAAGGTTTCCATGCCCTGCTTCCCACCCTTCTCAGACAGGTACAGTGTCTGCTCTGCAACTCTCTGACCTTAAAAAGGGGCAAGTATCAGTTACATTGCCTTGTGTGCTCCTGCCAGAGCAACTGGTTTGGTTGTGTACCGTGCCCCCCTGAGCTGTGCAGAGGTCTCAGGTGACTTTTTTTTTAGAACTTAAATGTTTGAGATACCCAAATGTGGCACTGGAATGTAGATATTTCTAGCTGAACAGGGTCTTGACAACGATCCCAGGGAGTACAAAACAAAAACCCAGGACACAAAATGGGTTTCACAAAAGCAAAGGACAAGAGCACCTGTGACAGTTGCTTTGCAGGGTATGCTAGCATTAGCAGAATTTTTTTGGACTATACTGATGCCAAAAAGGATTCTGAAGACAGTGACCCCCAGCTAGTGTGGATATGATCCACCTGAGTGCCTGCCTCTCCAGAGCTCAGGTACTGGTTGAGATGACATTGTAATATTCACATTTCACCCCTCTGTTACCCTCTATCCTGTGCACTGCAGAAGCATTGCATTCCCTGCACTGGGAAGCAGCAGCATTACCTGTCTTTATTTTAAGTAACTGTTATTACACTCTGTGACACACACCTGGGAACTTTTATGCATAATGCTGCATGCTGCTGACTCGAGCAGATGTAGGCCTTTTATAGCTTCCTCCCACCCCTGTGCCAGTCATTTAAAACACTAACCATGCCGTGGGCTGCAACAGCCCAGCCACCCCATTCCTCTCCTGCGCTGCCTTCCTGGACTACAAAACTGCCCAGGCTCAGAAAACACAGTGCCAGACCCGTGAGGAGCAGAGCAGAGCAGAGCAGAGCAGAGCAGAGCAGAGCAGAGCGAGCCTTCAGCACTGTGTGGCACAGCACACAGCCCACTGGACCTGCACTGTGTGCACGGTGCCTTCTGACCAAGTGGAACACTTAATGCACCTATTTTTTCTTGGTACAAAATCTAGCAAGGAATTCTTGACATCTCTGAGCAAATTTGCTTTATGAAACACACGTGATGTCAGTAGAAAGACTGAGACTTTGATACTATCAACTCGTTCTGTGCCAGTCTTGCAAACCTGCACTTATTTTCAGATTTCTGAGCACATCTGCAGGGGATATAAAATGGCATTCCAGATATGGAATGTGCTTCAGCTTGGCACTGACATTACAGAGTAAAGATGCTTTGTCACTCACCCTTGGATATCATGGGTGCTGTGACACAGCAAGAGAGGCTGTTCTTACCAGGCTTTTTTTTTTTTTTATGGGGCCTGTGACTCCCTGGAAACAGGCAGTTTCTTTGTTTCCACATCATAGGGATCAGGAGATATGTCTTTTATATTAAGACTTCCAAAATACTTTGCAGCTAGCCTTATCCTGCCTCATAACCAGTAACCAACCCTGTACCAGTTTCTGGAAACATAACTTGTATTCTCTTGACCTCTGCAATCGTGAATCTCTGGCAATAATTTTGGAAAGATGAATGCAGTTTCTACTGTGCCTGTTAGAAGTTCTATCCAGCAACACACAAGCTGATACCCAACAAAAGGAACATCCAGCATGCCTTGGGAGCTCACTGCCTTCCTGCTGCCAGAACTGAAAGTGCTAAAAGTGAACTATTTACCCTTACTGCAGCTTGAGGAAAATATATAGTTGTGCTATATACCAAAATATGAACTTACATGACTGGGCTATGAAGGAGGGACTAGCTGAGCTGTGTGATCAGTGAGCCCAGGTGCTGGCAGCCCACTGCAATTCCTGCTCTGTGTTTTGCCCTTTGCTGTGCTGGGTTCACGGTTTGGGTGGTCGAGCAGTCGAATCAGGGCACTTACTGAACACACGAGCTTGCTTGAGCTAAGCTTTAACCCATCTCCCCATTTCTCTATTACCAGAAACCCGTTTGTTCTAAAAGTTATAGAGGAAGTTCACGCACTTATTTATCAATATTTATATAAGGCTGATGGTAAGAAGAGTGAACCTGTTCCAAAAGAATCCGTGCAGTTTCAGCCACAAGATGGAGCCAGTACGGTTCCAGGCACACCTTCCCAGTCACAGAAAATGTTACAGGCTGTACTGTCTCCAAATCCTTCAGCAGCTTTAAGTGGATTGCTCACTCTCAGTTACTGAGATAGCTTTGGAGAAAATAAAAATCCAACGGAGAAAAAAAAATCATAAACATCTAGTATTTAGGGTATAGAATTGATATATAACTCATTCCAACCCACAAATGAAACGTACAGGTAATCTGATCAAGAAAAATAAAAATCACTGATGCTTCTTTCTTGACTCTAAATAAAACTAGTCTTTAGACCTAGTTGCATTCTCCAGGGTTTATGGAATTGACGGACTGTCCTAGTTACAGGGGCTGGGACCAGTTTATTACTATGTGGGTATAAGCAGGACTGTGTATTCTACACCCTCTCTGTCATTTCTGATGGCCTGTCAATAATGGATCATTTGCAGCAGCTGCCCAGAGCACACCTAATGACCCAGCTGTGATAACTCCCCTCCGGGGAGGAATTGGCACCTTCACACCCAGCCTGAGGGGCCAGCTCTGCCAATGGGCCCAACTCTCCAGAGCTGGGTGCATTCCCACCACTTTTAAGCCAGCACAGCGACTTGAAAAGAAGAAAGTAGGAAAGATTAAGGGGAGGGAGAAATTAAAGGGTGGCAAATAAGGCCCTTGATTTAGTTAAATAATGGCCCGTCTTCGCGAACGAAGAGCCGGGGAAGGTCCTTACCCGCATATGCAGACAAGGCCTTC
>JAWWES010000037.1:5966287-5994219 GCA_035583135.1 Lophotriccus pileatus
GGAGTGCTGTGTCCAGCTCTGGGCCCTCAGGGCAGGAAGGACATGGAGGGGCTGGAGCAGGTCCAGAGAAGAGCAACCAGGCTGGAGAAGGGACTCGAACACAAGTCCTATGCGGAGAGGCTGATGGAGCTGGGCTTGTTGAGCCTGGAGAAGAGGAGGCTCAGGGGTGACCTCATCACTCTCTACAACTCCGTGAAAGGAGGTTGGAGCCTGGTGGGTGTCAGTCTCTTCTCCCAGGAACCAGCAATAGGATAAGAGGGCTCGGTCTCAAGCTCTGCCAGGGGAGGTTTGGGTTGGATATTACAGAGAGAGTAATCAGACACTGGAATGGGCTGCCCAGGGAGGGGGTGGAGTCCCCGTCCCTGGAGGTGTTTAGGGTGAGACTGGATGTGGCCTCAGTGCCATGGGCTGGGAACCACGGCGGGGTCGGATCAAGGGTTGCACTTGGTGATCTTGGAGGTCTTTTCCAGTCCAGTCGATTCTGTGATTCTGCTTTTTCCATTAATATGAACCTAAATAGGATCTGTAACTAACAGTAAGCGTTCACACAGAATTTAACAGGACCCTCATGTTCTTAGGTAATCTGCCTCCTATAATCTCTTACCTCTAATAAATGTGGCTTACTATCTAGCTGTTCTCCAAAAGCAAGCTGTTTTCTCCAAATAATGTAGTCATTCTTCCCTTTGCAGTTGTAATTAAATTATCTTGGGACACAAAGTATATAATATTTGTTTAAGTTAGCGTTACCATTTAAATTCTGCTCTTCATGCCAAATTGGGTGAATACTGCAAACATATTAGCATATCTCTTATCAAATGTGGTTTTGTTTTCAGTGACAAAAGCCCAGTCATTCTGATGTGTAGATGTGTAATTTGGATGGCAGTTTGTTCTTTTATTCCATTGTGCTTTATTTCTTTTGATTGCCTTTGTTCTGCTACATGTCTTCTTTGTGGCTTATCTCTGTCTTTGCAATTCTTTGTGTAAGAAATTTTCTTTTAGCAAGTCCCTCAGTAGTTCAAGTTTTCTCTCCTGTTATCATCATTTTAGGATTAAAAAACAACTAAAGCAAACCCTTTAAATTTTGCTGTGGCTGTCTCATGTGCTAGGCCTGCTGTACAGATTACTTTCTGAAGATTTCTTTTGAAGCACAGTGACTGCTTCCTGTAAACCATCTTGAATTTATGTGGCTTTCATTATCTCTAGTAGTTGTGTGAGTCGTATCTGACTGCTGCAAGAGTAGCTAGCTGCTGCCCTACACACAGTTTACAACTGTAATAATTGCTTTGCATGCTTAGCTGGCTTGAGGTACTGTAAATTCTTTATATGAGCTCTCATTTCTGTGTTTGTGCTATTGATCTGCTCTGTCAGTCACCTGATAGCTGATGACATAAGTGACTGGGCAGTGTTTCATGTTTGCATTGCTCATTAGCTTGATGCACATAGCATGGGAACTGCTGGCCTCTGACAGATCAGTAGGTGTTGTTATGAGTATTTGGAATCTGCAGTTTTCAGGCAAACCAAAGAGATTTGCTCTCCAGCCTAGCGGGGGGGTCTGGCACACTCTGTGCACGTGCTGCCTCTAAAATGCACTCCAGGCATTAAGAATGGGTGTTCTCTGGGCAGAATTTAGTTTTTAGTATCTGACTGTGACTTTGGTAGCATCTATTAAGACTACTTTGGTACAGTGAGGAGGTACCTAATTAGCTTTGATCAGGGCACTAGTCAAGAAGGTCTTTGCCTAAAGCACAGTTCTGCTTGAACGCGGAGCAGACACGGATCCCTGAATACGGTGGCAGCATCTTACTTGGTATTTGACTTAAAGCCAGGTGTGATACTGCAAGATTTTTGCTGAAAGCTGAAGTGCAAATATATCTTGTATGTTTACTGTTGGACAGAGCAAGTGTTTTCCAAGATGTTATATTGGAACTGACCACTGGAACTTCAAAGACAATTAACTTTGTCTCGTTCCCTGCCTTTTTGCTGTAATTTTCTACATGGATGTTTTAAAGAGAATACGTGGTAGAAGGTAGAAAGTGCTTGTGTTTCTTGGTGAACTTTTAAGTCTTCTCCCTTATTAGAAGTGTGGTGGAGTAGAAGCCGTTAGTGGAACAGAGCTGCTTGTTACTGCGTTGAATGGAACTTGAACTGCGCAGCTTCTCAGAAAAAGGGGCCTGTAGTGCAGCCAGGCATTTGCTCCAAATAACACTTTGCTTTATGGCTGGAGTTGTTGAATAACAAGTTAACTCTGGCCTTTTTGTAAGCTGCTAATTGTTCTGCTCTTTTCACCTACAGGTTGTGACTGTTTCTCTTCTGTCATTTGTGTGGAAAGTGCCACACACACTCCAGAACAACAACGGCTTTTGCTTGCATATTCCAGTGTTTCTTTTGTCAGCGAGTTCAGCAAAGTTGCAATTCTTCAAGCGCCAGCCCTGAGCTGAGTGAGGAGCCACCAGCAGAGATGGTAAAAATGACAAAATCAAAAACGTTCCAGGCGTACCTGCCAAACTGTCACCGAACCTACAGCTGCATCCACTGCAGAGCCCATCTCGCCAATCACGACGAATTGATCTCCAAGGCAAGTGGTTTCTTTAGAGACCTGAATTATTTCTTAACCAAAATGGTTATCACTGAGTCACTGCTCCCAGTAGATAAGGGACACAAATTGATGCATACTTCACACTGTCTTCCCTGGGTTGTGTACTGAGAACTGGATATATTCTGGAAACTTCTGAATATGACATAAAGGTTGATCTAATGTGTTCCCCATGTTAACTGCCTTGGTCTGCTGTCAGGTGGGTACTGTTTGTGAGTTGTCCTATCTGAAAAGTCTGCTAAGGAAAACTGTCAGAAGAAAACATCCATCTCTGGGTAGGAAAATGATTCTGGTTATGGTTATGCCAGATAGAGATTTTTTTCGACTCTGTTGGACTGACAGTCACAAAACTGGCTCTTTCTAGAATGTCCCACTTCTGTTATGGAATCTGTAAACACACTTCTGCTGTATACCAGTTCCTGAGGAATATGATTAGCCAGAGCAGTTCAAAATAGTTGAACTGTCTGAACTTAAGCTTAGAGGATAGGTGGATCCTTGAAACAGGTGAGGCCTGCCCTTCTTACCTGTTGCCAGAAGAAACTGAGACTTGTGATGTGTAGGAAAACTTGAAGTTTGGGATGAGTACTAGACAGACTGGTTCATTCTTTGCTTCAAACAAGCTCCTGGTTAATTTACTCTTCTGGTATTCTGGAGAAAACACTTCAGTTGCTTTTCAAACCTCTTAATACAAATTGTTTTCTATATATCTATTTTGTCAAATAAAGTTAATTGTAAAGGGTTTGCCACTAAAAATGTTACCTGTTGCTCCTGCCTGTTCGTGTGTTCAGCAGCTCTAAGGTGATGGTGCTTTTCAGTGTTGAAGAGATGGAAAGGGTTGAGAATGCTGCTGCTTCTGAATTTAGGTTTTCTTTGGGTGAGGAGTTAGTATACCTGCTTGCTTATCCCTTAGAGGGTTATCAGGCAATAATTGGGATTCCCCACACAGTTTTTTCCCATGTTACTAGTATTTTTAATTTTTGTTTAGATATCAAGAAAACTTCTTGATTCAAACAGTAAAATTGGTGTCAGTTCTTGGCAGTGTTATTGTTTGTTGTTTGCTTACTCCTGCTCTGCCCTCAGTCTTTTGTCCTAAACAGTTCTTCCCCTCAACTTAGTACATGTGTTGAGGCATGGAACTGCAAATGTGACACATCAAATGTGGAACAGTGAGCAAGCTACATACACAGAATTACGTGAAGAGGTTACAGGGGAGGACTTGCTTAACTTGTTAACCTGAAGAAAGTTTCTCGTTTTACTGTGATTGCTCTTGCTTTGTTTTAAGGTCAGCAAAACTAAGAGAAATGTGAGTGCACTTGAATTTAATTTTTTTTCCATGTTGATTTCAGCATTTGAGTAAAAGAGGCCTTTTTGTAACACTGGATTAAAAATTGCAAGCATTCATAGCTTCATTATCCACTGTGCGTTCTGGGCCAAAAAGTACTGGGAGGGGTCAATCTTTCCTGAACGTCAGGCTGGAGATACCTGTGGGAAGAAAGACTTGGCTTGCTGTGTCTTTTGAGATGTGTTAATTGAGAAAATGCAATCCAAGCACACGGACTTCATAAGGAGCATCTTTTTTTGTGAACTTAGGTTTTTGCATGTCAGCTAAGACGCCACAGTTGCTGTATGAGCCAGTCCCAAGGCCTGGGGAATGTTGATGAACAGAATATTCTGAATATGTTAAGCAAATCATATGTTCATTTTACAGCTTCATAAGTAATTTCAAACATTAAAAAACAAATTTTCAATTTAAAGAAAACATCGAGAACTCTTAAAAAAAATCTATCTAGTAAATACAAGCAATTACTTTGAAGTTGTTTCTGATGGTATTGGGAAGAGTGTTAGATGTGCATTCTGCTTTATTTCTGGCTTCTTTAATTTTTGGTGAAGACACCTTACAAAAGTCTTTGTACTTGCAGGTTGACCATATGCTTATTTGACAGCTGATCCATATTTTGTCAAGAGTTCTTGACCATATTTTATTGTCTAAATCTGTATGGTGAGATACATTTAAATGTGAGGTATATCTTTTTGTATGTTTGTAAAATAAAAAAGAACATTTTTCATTGTACTTGTATTTTGGGACATAGCTTCGAAAAACCCGGCTTCCTTAGGCTGAATTTATATATATTCCAACACTGGAGAAGTTCTGATGGAAACAACTGCAAAGCAATAGATACACTTGGATCATTAAAAATAAGTACTGCTGGCCTGGGAGTGGTGGCTGGAAATAAAATTTGATTTATTATGAATCTTTTTTTCTGAACTTCTCTCAAAGTGCCTTCATTGAGATACAGTGTGTGCAATGAACTTGGGTTAACAAGAGATAAGGTCTTTTTTATTTATACTAACATATCTAGAATGATGTGACTACCCAGCCATGGGGCAGGGGGGGAACCCAAACCAGGAAAACTCCAAACAAAAACATAAATCAACCTGAAGCGTAGCAAGTGGTTTCTATACAATCTAAAGTTAACTAAGAATGGTGTGGTTCCTGGGCTGGTTTGGATTTACTGATAGAGCAGAGTTGGGCTATTCAACCTGATTTCCTTCCCACTGCCTTATTTTGAGGGCCTAGTTAAAACACAAAGCTCTGTTGCACTCACTAAGTACAATTTTTGGTTGCAGATTGTCTCACTTTCTTCCAAGTGCTTCCCCTGCCCTTTCAGTGCAGAGCCCTGGTGGCAGAGGAACTCTGCAGCAGATCCAGCAAACTGTGTTTATTGAGTGCCTGGCTGTGGCTGCTTCCTTCGGAGGGTGTTCTCCACCCCGTGTTTCCGTCTGCATCGGGACTTGCTTCCTTTTGTGTGGCCAGGGAAAATGAAGCAAAACACACGGTGCACTTTTAATTGAAAGCACCTCCAAGTAGCTCTCTAGTGTGCTTTGGATTTATTATACCCGACACTGTGCTGTTTCCAGCTTGAAGATGAAAAGATAAGCTGTGCTGAGAAACAAGTGGTGTTCCTCTTAAATGTTGGCCTGTTATGGAAAACCAAGGAGTGCTGCATATTTCTGTCAATCATCCCTTTGATTCTGATCCTCAGAATATCAGACTTCAATACAGATTCGCAGTTCCGCTTTTGAGAGCTGTTAATGCCACTTGTCTGACATGGATGGCAGCCTACACACATCACCTTGTCGTTTTGTTTCTGTTCTCTTGGAGCAGCAGGATCTCTTTCTCGCCTTGGAATTAATCATGAAGCTCTCTTTTTTTCTTGTGCCCTTGCTGGTCATAAAATGGCAACCAAGAGTCTTTGCAGTGGCTTGGGAATAAAACCACAGAGCAATGAGACAGGCCAGAAGTGTGTTTGTTACCTGCACAGGTGGATTCAGCATCACTGGTGGGTTTAATTTTCTCTGCAGCTGTGAAAGGACTCGGTGTGTTGCCCATGTTGAAATCAGCTTGGATGTTCCTGGTTAGAGCATACATTTCTAGATGTTTTCACTCTGTAATCTTGTTTTCTGCCGCTAGGGAGGAACTTGCGGAAGGGGAGGAGTGGGAAGGAGGCTGGTTGAGATCAGGTCCTTGGCTGTAGAGATCATGTCAGACATTAGTCTGTGTGGCTGGACACGTGCAGACATGGATGAACAGCTGCCATAATCATTTATCAATCCAAGCTATCTTGGGGAAACTATTGATTTGAGGGATACGCACACAATAAGAGAACTTACAAACTGCAGGTGACTTTTAATTGAAATAAGTGAAATGCTGAGGTTGTGTTGGTAGGCATTAGACACGACTGCTTTGCATTGCTAACAAGTCTGCAAGGGGTGGATTTCCTGTTTCTTTGGTGAAGACTTCAAAGTGGATATTAAAATATTTTAAAAAATACTATGAGCAGGAGTGTACCAGTCTGCACTGCACTGGGGACATTCAGAGGACAGGAAAGAACCTACAGCTTTTTTGCTTTCTTTAAAAAATAAATGGATATTTTTAGAATCATATCCAGCTGCGACCACAGGCCCAGAACAGAAGTAAACTGAGCAAACAACCACAGGTCTTGATAAAGAGCAAGGCAAAAAGCTGGTGCCATAGGAGGTACTTACTGGATTTTAAATGTTCAAATAGCACAGAAGAAGTGACGTATGTTAATAATAATAATAATAATAATAATTTTTAAAAAAACAACGTAAGTAAGTTTTGAGAGAAAATTTCTACAAGACTCCTTGAAGTACTGGGGTGGTTGCCACTTGTGTGGCCTGTATAAAATGTTACATGTTTGCTGCTTTTAAACCCATTCTGAAGTAAGTTTTGTGGGAGGCTTAAAGGGAAGGGCTTTCTTCTGAGTTGTTTGTGAGTAGTAGACAATGTGCAGTGATTATTAGCTGTAGGTAATTTTATAGGAGGCAAACGTTACTTGAAGTGCTTAAGTTCTGAAGCTCTTGAGAGGGGTTTGTAGCTATTCAGTTCCAATAACTGTTTAGAAATTCAGGTATGATTCAGCAAATTACAAAGAAACACAAATAGTTAACAGGAGTCTTGGCATGTAATGGATATACTGCGAAGGATGATGCTTTGTTACTTAAGGTTGACCTGACTGAAAGACTTGGACCATCTTAGAGTGTGCCTTGATGCTGGGAATGGAAGAAAATCTGGATTACTTTGTATAGATGCCTGTATAAATACTGTCACTCTCTTCTGTCTTGTTCATTGCAAAGCAAATCTGACCAGAGGGGGGAAAAGTCATATGAAGCCACAGACAAGACTAGATGTGTCAATGTTTTCAAGAACAAGTTCTACATAAAGGTATAGACATATGTCATTGTCAGTGACTGCACTGGGAAATCCTTGTGCCTTCAGGTGGAAGAACAATCTCAGTGGTTAAATGTAGTTCTCCAAGGCATTCAGTGTGGGCTGCTCTTCTGTTATTGAGGAGAAGGGTCTTCAGCCAAAATAGATGCTAAAACATTTTTAGCCTTGCTTGGCGATCTGTGGTTTTGTCCTCCACTGTTTAACTGATGAGTTCAACAGGAATTTCTTTAAGGGGTTTATTGTCTTTAAGTAAATATGCCATGCTTAGCTTGGTTCAGTTTGGAGTCCTCCTGTGCTTATGGTATAATGGGTATTTGGAAAGATAATTGGGCCCACTGTGTGCTGGAAGGTCATTTTTGTTCCCTGCCTAATTTCATAAATATTCTGGTGATAATTATTTTCTCCAAGAAGTTTCTAGTTTTTTTGGGTTCTGTTTTTTTCTTTCGGGGGAAGAATCTAGTTTTTGAAAGAGAAGCAATCTTTGGAAAACATCTAAGACTGGATTTGAAGGCTTAAAGGAGCTGGAAAGTGCAGGGGAAGTGTTCTACTCTACAGGTGTTTTGACATAATTATTTCTGAAATCTGTTCAAGATGCTGTATAGGTCAGGATAACTTGTCCTGCCTGACAAAGTTTTCACTTTGAGGAAATATCATTTGCCAGATTTGCAGACGTGCGGTTTTTGGGGTGGAATTTTTTAAGGTTATTATCTATGTATTGGATTTTATTACTTTATTGAAATCAGTAAGTAATTTAATAGAAATACGCTTTAAATTTATTTTTACCACTTATCATGGAGTCTTCTAGAACTTGCCTAGGAAGTAGCTGAGCAGCATTATTTCTTCTGTATTATTGAGGAGTTGGGTCTGAGAGAAATACCAAATGGAACACAAGATTTTTCCCCCTGCTTATTTTTTTTTTGTCTGTAGCTTATGTTGAATGCGATTTTCTGAATTTATTTTGCAAATCTTGAAGTGAAAGGATGTCCTTACAGCCTCTGCTGCATCTTGCTGAGAAGGTAATTTCAGACATCAGAGCCCTCGTGTGTGTTCCTTGTTTGCCTTAATAATACTGCCCCTACAAACACTGTTTTCTGGACTTCTCCAGCGTGCTGATTTGTTCAGAATACTAATTCAAGTTACTCTATCTTAGCTTCTAGAGGGAACTTCAGTCAATGAAATGAGACTCCGGAAAATGAAACTGAACAAAAACCTGTGGCCTTTCTTCATTTTCATTCTTTAAAATGGCTGGTTTGTGTTGTGAGTAACTTGCAAGCTGTGCATAAGGAAGGTGCTGTTAATGACCCTGTAACTCCCTTAGAATAAAGCCTGTCCTGCCCACAACACATGGCATTTCTCTGGATGTGGGGCATGATCTCTAGCCACGTAACCTGGTCCCATCTGTGGGCAATAATAAATGACATGGCTTTCAATAGCACCCCTTTCCCCACCCATGCCTGGAGTTGTGCCTTAGGGCAGTAAATACATCTTCTGCTTCACTGATACTTCCTTTTCTTCTGGGTAAAACAGCTAATCCTTGTATTGGAGGTAAGGATGAGTTGGACTGAAGCACAGATCAAATCTAAATACACAGGTGTGTATTAGTGTGGAAGTGAAACATGTATAAAGCTTCTTTTACTGCAAAATATATTGATAGAGGTCTCTCAGGTGACTTGGAAAAGATCATACTTCCAAACTCTTCTTGCAGTCGACCTCAGTGTGGTTCTTGAGCACAGTTGAACATTTTTGCTGACTCAGACATTCTAGATACTTTCAGCTGTGCTGAAACAAGAAAATGTGATGGATCTTGTAGATCTTTTGGTATAAATGGAAGAGCTAGCCAGATGTGGATTTTCTAAGGAATAAATCAAGTCATAAATCAATCCAATATTATTAATTGAGGACCATGAAAAAGCAGCCTTAAAGCAAGTTTAAATTTTAACTGTAAGTATTAGTTGAACTGATAAATTGTCCAGCTTCTGAGTAAAAATCCTGGTTGCTCTGAGTGATTATTGATGGCAGTTGATCACACTTGCCACATCTTCTAATTCTTCTCTAGTGGGTAAGACACATATTTAAGACTCAGTTTGAATAGGATGTTCTGGTTTAGTGATGATTTACGTACAGTGCCAGTGATCTTGGAAGTGCTGAACAAATCTTGCAGAGTAGAAGTTTGTGTTTGCATAGGTGGTGTTTATTCTGTCAAACCTGGAGGAACTTGCTCTTTGCAGCTGGGCAAAGAAACAAGTGTTCTGTGGCCTGTAAATACAATATATGTCTCTAACCACGTGTGTGGGTAAGAAAAGATGATACCCAAAAATCAGTCAGGCTCTGGGAACAGGGAGTAAGAGAAGGTTGTGTCTGTGAACAGACTTTCTTTCTAAAATCACTGTCACAGGAAAAGGTTCTGTGTTGCCTCTCCCTCCACCCTGCCCTGATAATCTCAAAAATAGAAGGTTAAACTACGATGGCCGTTTCTGAGGGGAAAGAAGCCCAGGCCCTTACAGCATATTTAGGGCAACAAAGCAAAGGTTGCAAGAAAAGCCAAGTCACATTTAAAATACATTAGGAGAAAAGAGCAACTAAATTAGTGCTTTCCAACCTGCTGTTCTTATTACATTTGGCTAGATTTGTTTTTCAGCTTATGAAACGAGAGGGGAAGAGCTGCTTTTTGTGCTATTCCTGGCATCCTTTTACTGCCTTCTGCTTAATTTTGAGAAAAGCAGGGTCAAAGGAGAGCTTTTATTAGGTGATACTAAGTCAAGACTAAACATAAACTTGGCAGAAATAATTGCATAAGATAGTTTGGAAAGTCTCCTCACTGTCGGTTTGTTCTGGAGTTTTTTCTTTCCCAGCCTGCTGGGGAACTTCAGGTGTAACATGTAAGTAGTTTAAAAAGTGATTGTGTAGGACCAAACCAAGAAAACCCCAGCAAGCTGCCACATTCATTTGTATGCGTTTGGCATGTGTAATTAATTCCATTAAATAGAGAAACGAGCACATGTTTAATAGGAGAGAAGATTTCTTGGTGCTGTTTGAAAGAGGATTTGTGAATTTTAATTCATACCATAGAGTTTTTAAAGCAAGGGGAAATGGCTGCAGCTTTTTAAAAAATTTTAAGAATTTTTACAGTAGCTTAACCAAGTGTCATGGTCATCATGTCTTTGAAAGTTCTTTTTCTTAATTTCAGGTACAGGAAACAGGGAAGTTTTAGCTTTAGGTTTGCTTCTTAATGAATAACAGGATTTTTAAAGTGTGCCCTTTGCTTTTTCTTAATTTTTGGGGTTGCACAACTGTGGGTTTCTCTGGATTAATGTGTCGTTTGCTCAGGCTGGTTACGCATTTGTTAATGAGCAGTTTTTGAGAGTATGTATCTGAATAGTTTTTGGTTTCATCTGCAGTAAGCATTCTCTCCTTAGTTACTGGCTCTAATCCTGGTTATGCTGTGGACTGTAGGTCTGCACCATCTGCCAGTTTTGTGATGAGTGTTGAAGGATCTCAGGAGAACTGAACTAGTGTTGGGGCTTTGTTTGTTTGTTTAAAAGGCATAAATTAGAGGCATTCATTACTTTCTGGCAGAGCTGTTCAGACACTCCTCAACCAAGTCTCCCCTTTCAGGGTCAGTCCCACCTGAAGAAGTTTCAGCTTTCACTGTCCTGCACAGCCTGTTTCTCATTGCCTTGTGAAAAATAAGAGCTGCAGTTCTGGCGAGTGGAGTCAGCACCTTTTCTTTTGTCTGTGCTACAGACAGAACCTCCTTAGAGTCCTTCAGGTTAGAGAAGACCTGCGAGGTCACTGAGTCCAACCATGAGCCCAGCAGTGCCAGGTCCACCCATCATGTTCCCAGATGCCAGATCTCCGTGTCTTTGAGTACCTGCAGGGATGTGACTCCAGCACTGCCTGTTCCAGTGCTTGAAACCCTTCTGGGGAAGAAATGTTTCCTTGTCCCATCTAAACCTCCTCAGGTGCCACTTGAGAGCATTTCCACTTGTCCTGTCACTTGGGAGAGGAGACTGAGCCCACCTTGCTGCAGCCTCCTTTCAAGTAGTTAATAGAGAACAGTAATATGTCCTGTCAATAATTGTTTTAAATGATTGCTAAAATAACAAAATATTAGCGCTGTAAACTTTTAAGTAGAATTTCTCATCCTAATGTAGGATTTTACAAGTAGCTAAGGGCTGTGTGTAACTGCAGTGGCACCACTGCTACCTAGAGTAGTCCAGTCATGGATTTCTTTTACCACTCTTCATTGCAGTATGTAATCTGGTTCATGTTGATCAAAAAGTGTTGATTTATACACATTTTCCTTTTACGTTACGTGTTTGTTTGTTGGGTTTTTTTCAATCTTCTGAGTAAGTAGATAAGAGGCAAGAGTTCTCGCTGTTGTGTTGCTGGCTGCTAGACTGGCAAAATACATAATGGTTTCTAGTGACTTCTAATGGTATAACTAAATACATGTCAGAAATAGAAACCATTGTAGAAAGGACCTTCTACCCACGGTTCCATGCCTGATGTTACTGAAACCATGCAAAAATACTGAAGGTGAAGTTTTTCTTCTAAAAACCTTCCAGGTTGATCTAATGTAGGCTTCTGAAAAGTTGTTCTGCGATCTTCAATAGTAGAACTGTGGGGATTCTTGAAAACAACTGTACTGTATCTGCAGCATGGATAAAATCATTAATTTTCTTGGAAAGTGGGTTAGGAAAGGGAAAGGCTGGGGAAAAAAGGGAAATTAAAGCAGTTCAGGGATTTTTAAAATGGAATTCAGCATGGAAGAGAAAAAAAGAAAAACTCTATTTCAGTGTGATCCTGTTTGAATGGGAAATAATGGGAATGTCTGAATTATCAAGTAACCCAGTACAGAAGGACCAAATCAACAGGTGGAAGCAGCGATGTGTTTGACACACTTTGAACGCTCTCCCGTGCCTGGCCTGGTCTGCCCACAGTTCTCACAGGGTGTTGTGGCTCAGGACCATCTGACCAGGGCCCTGTGCCTGCCTCAGCACTGCAGAGTGCCTGGGGAGGAGCTGCTGCCTCAGTGTGTGCAGAGGAACAAGGATGCAGTTCCCAGGCACTGAAACTGCTGCTCAGGCCAAGCAGGGCCCCGTAAGCGTGGCGGATCAGGGGTTTAATGCAGAACTGAGCTAAAACATTGCTTTAGATCCAGCCAAGGAAGTCTTAACAGGCATCTTTTGTCCATAATCTGTCAGGAATGTGAGAGATTTGAAAGCATATGGCTGTGTTCAGGCATTTGGTGATAACAGTTTTTGTTAAAGTAAAGCTGACCTTATAAACTGATCAGATGCATTTCCTGAGTACAGTATGCTGGATTTATGCTTGGTTCGTAATTTCACTGCTTTTACATCAAATGATGCAATGAAATTGAAATAAATCATCTTCTGGGTGCAGCAGGAGAAGACAGAGTCGATGGGAATAATTTCCTTTGAGTTAAAAGCAGATTATTTTAATTAGCATGAAGGATGTCTAGGAAAATGAGATTGATATCTTGCAGAGGGGTAGGGAAAAAGTATGCTTGGTTTGCATTACAGACATTAATTTTGAACAATAGCACTTAACAATGTAAAGTCACTGCTGAAAATAATGTGGGGGAAGACTTGGCTGACCAGGCTTTCCTATAAAGAACTGGTATAAAGTAATTGATCTGCAGTAGTTTATATCTGTATTACCTTCATGTGTTTACTAATACACCCTTCTGGAACTTAGTTTTTTGTTTTGTGGGACTTTTTCCTTTTTTTTAACAAGTGCCATTTTCTTTTTTTTTACTGCAGTCCTTCCAGGGAAGCCAGGGACGAGCCTACCTCTTCAATTCTGTGTGAGTATGTTGTTATGTTCTGCACATTACCTGCAGTGTAACTTTGTGCTTCCCAAGTGGAAAACAGTAGGAGTTAACACAGCTGTACTTTGCCCTGTTCCTCTTAACGCTGGCTGTACTCACCAGCAGGAGTTATTAAAGAGCTGCTGAGCTGATTCTGAAGCAGCCCTTTGCACATACATGAGTTTATCTTATGTTTTAAGTAATTTTGCTAGAGCTGAAAGATTAGGGAAGGATGTTAATGTGAAATTCCTTTTGTGTACGTAGTGGTAACTGTCTTAAGTAGAAGTTGCTGTTCTGAGATACTCCAGAAGTCAGATTGTACTGTGTGACTCTAAATTTGCTGTAGACAACTCAGCTGTAGTCTAAAGAAGAACTTCCCAGTGTGATAATTGGATACATTTACAGGTTAATGTTTCAGTAAACTTGGTACATCTTAAATGACCTTGAATATTGCAAATGTGCTAGAGGCAAGAGGTCTCCATGATCTTATCAGGCCCAGTATTTGCAATCTTAGGCATGTCCTTCCCTCCACAGAAGGCTCTTTGCATTTGCTAATGGGTTTTTTGTAAGTTTTTAATATGCAGGATTGCATTTTTGTCTTTATTTTTCAGCAGTTTTTTGTGTTGCAGCACTTTGAAAAAGTAATGCAGTTCCATGTCCTGGTCTGGTTTTGAGCAGGATAATGGAACTGTTAACTGCAAAGGATTTGAATGTAGGTCCTTGAAATTCTTTTTATATGTAGTCATTCAGTGGTGACGTGGGACTTGAATTGTAATTGTACTGGTAAGAAGCTGGTAATACAACAGCAGAACCAGCAAACTTCGCTCTTGTTTCAAACAGTGTAAAACCTTGCTTTAGTCTTGCCCCGTGTTTCCTGCATAGGTTCTTACAGATGAGAAGCCCAGCTTGGTGCAGTACTTCATGGCATGTTTTGTTTTGATATTGCTTAGTCTGCTGATATGCAGCAAAGAAATATTTATGAGGCTTTTTCCCTGCTGCTATTTTGGAGTTGGTTCTAAATTCAGCTGCTGGTGCTGATTTACTGGTACAGACTTCCATTACAGAGCTCTCAAATTGTTTTTGAAGAAAAGCCTGAAATTGGAGAAGTATCCAGTTACAGCTTAGTGTTCTGTTCTCTGAAAGTTTAACTGTGTAGCTTGTCCTCATTGCTGGGAGTGAGTGACACCACCAGACACTTGAAAACAACAAAACCCAAGCCCTTATTTTCTTCCTGTCCTTGTGCTCAGTGTAACAGAGGAAGTTACTTTTACAGCATCGAATGTCAGGCACTTCAAAAAGAAACAAAACACACAAACTATTTTTTGTCCACTGGAGAAAAGGTGGGCAACAGAAAGCAAAGAAACACAGTCATGCAGTTAATGTAATTTAAGTAATTTCTCCTTTTTTTCAGGGTAAATGTGGGCTGTGGTCCAGCAGAGGAGAGAGTTCTTCTGACAGGTTTACATGCTGTAGCAGATATCTATTGTGAAAACTGTAAAACCACTCTTGGATGGAAATATGTAAGTAATAGACTTAAATCTTCAGTAAATGTTTATATGTTGAAGCACAGATACTTGAGTAGGCCATGGAGTAGCACCTGTACTGATAGTTTGAGTGAGCTCCTGTGCTTTTCTATATATCAGGGTGTAATGTAGTTTTGCTTCCTTCCATCTGCAGAAATGCTGTAGTAGCCAATCCCTTTATTCTGGACTGGAGATCAGGCATGAGGTGTAGGTGCTGTCACATCTGTCTGACATTTCTGTAAGACCTTTTTGCAAGATTACCAAGCACACATGCACTAAACCAGGTGAAAGAAATTGTCAAAGTGGGTCTTTCATTTCTTGGATTGCAAAAGTTGGTTCATATATGAAAAATATGAATTGCAGTAAATGGTACTGAGTTTATACTGCTTATAACTTATGTGGACTTGATTCTGTGGTTTGAAAAGGTACCTGTGCACCTGCATAATTACCTGTAATGCAGCTGTGTTAGGATGTTTTGCAAATGTTAGATTCTGGATGGTGCAGGGAGGATTTTCACTGGTTCAGTGTAGCTTCAGATCTTAGAACTTTTGCAGATGCATTCCCTGTGATGATGAATATAGAGGAGTTCATTTGAAGAGGTTCCCATTTCCTCTTTTCATTACTTCTGGGAATAAGGAAACAACAGACATAACATGCCATTTCCTCATCTTCACTTAAAAAACCCATTAAAATTCCCTGAGCAGTGAGAGGACATGGAAAGGTCTAAAGCAAGATCTGCTGTGCAGTAAATCTGCTGATTCCACTTAGGAGTTTACTTCTATTTCCTTCTTAATGCTTTTCAGCCTCTCCTTCCTCCCTCCCTGCTCGGTGTAACCAACATGGGTTGTTAACTGTAATGTCTCCTGTAATGTTTGTAACTTTAATGCAAGTTTGATGTTTAAAATGCTTAATCTTCCCAGCTTAATTCACCGTTGTCTTGATTGTTTTTTCTTTCTTTGCAGGAACATGCTTTTGAGAGCAGTCAGAAATACAAAGAAGGAAAATTTATCATTGAACTTGCCCACATGATAAAAGACAATGGTTGGGAGTGAACCATAACCCTTTTCCTTCTGTTTGGACTCTGTTCTGTGGAACAGGCTTTACAAAGACTAACGCAGAGCAAAGGAAGAGCTTGGCTAGAGTGGCCCTGAGAATATCACTGAACTCTCAACCTCCCAGATGGGTAGTGTAGTGTGAGTGGCCATTTCAGGCCATGTTTGCCTTTTCTCCTTGTGTAAGTTCCCTCTTTTTGTACGTGTATTATTGTGTGAACAGTTGTTTTGGAACATTTTGGATGACCTTTTTCTAAACTCTCTCTTGACTAGAGAAACAGTTCACTAATTGCAAACGGATTTTACTGGTTAGCATCTCTCTCTGCCCCATGCCTTTAATGCTACCTTCTGCTGTGCATGCTTCTTGCCTAAACACCTACACTCCAGTCCTGTAGAGGTTCTGTATCTGAGCAGTCTGAAAGAATGTATGGGATGGGGTGCTTTTTTATTATATGTAGCAATTTCTGATGTGTTTGGCAGTGAAGAGGATGCAGTATTGTAGTTATTCATTTCTTTTTTAAATTTGAGTGTACCACAACCTACGTACATCTTTTAGGTGAATTGGTTAAAGGTACAGTGCTCACTTCAAAAGAAAATATTTCAATTGCACTGACTGAAGTTAGCAGGTCTCAAGTTGTTAGGAAAGGGTATGCCAGAGGTTTGATATCTTAATGAAATAACATAGATTTTAAATCAATAATGCTATAGAATATGTTCATTTAAGACCAACATATTCCCTGAGGAGTTTGCTGGATAAGAAATTTATAAAACTATAACTTGCAAGATTAAAAAGAAATATATATGCATCTTCTATTTTGGAAAAAAAACATTAGTTGGTATATTAGGAAAAAACAAAGTTTTGGTACTGTACCTTTGCCAGTAACAGGGACTTGTGCATCAGTAAAGTTTTATGGCTGGTTCCATGTAACTGTGTAGTCCTAATGCACTGGACAAAGAGGTTGATGTCAAGGAAACTTGTTGAAGTATTCTGCTTCTGCTACATTTGAACAAAAGTATTTATTTTTGTGAGAAATGGCCAGGGCCTATGACATGAAAATTAATATAGTACCTGTAGGAAAAGGAGAAGGAATAAGAGGGAAAGGAAGTTTGACATGTTTTTTCATAAAATAGCAGGATAGTTTCTAAAATTTGGGGGTGGGGAAAGGGTTTCCTGGTTTGCTGGCTAAATCATCCCCAAGTACCTTTTTGTAATAAAAATTTATATGAAAGTCACCTTCTCTTTTGTTCTCCTGCTGTTTCTTTCATGGAATCAGTTAATGAGAGAAACTTCTGGAAAGTGTATGCACAGTATGTGCTGTTGGTGTCTGTGCAATGCAAACTGAGCAACTGTGAGAGAAGCGCTCTAAATTCGCTAACAGTGCTCAAATTAAACAGACTCTGAGGACTCTTTGCATTTGAATCCTTTTAATGCTTGAGGATAAGATGTTTGGAATAAACCCCTTTAACACTCTGTAAGTCCTATCACTGAACAATACAGAAGCCTTGCAGTGCAGAATCCTTTTCTCTCAATAACAGTTCTAACACGGCGCCTGTGAGGCTGGTCTCAGGTGCTGCTGCTGCTGTTACCTTTTGGGGAGTCTCTGACAGGCTGTCTGAGCTCTGGTGCACTTTAGAAATTGTCACACATGAAAAACGATGCCAATGGGCAGAGGCAATACAAATCTTCAAACCCAGCTCTGCAGTGTTTTTGTGGAGAGGAGGAGTGGGAAGAGCGTTCGCCCACGTGCACACGTTCTCTGTGATACAGGGTGGCTGAACTGCATTCAAAATGTTGTAGTGATCTATTCCTAGGAATTAAAAGTGTAAGAATTAGAGAAGTAGTTGAAGCTGTTGGGTTTCAGTCCAGAGACCTGAGGTGGTCCAGTTGTGTTCAACCTGGATTTTGTGGCTTACACGTTACGACTTCATGTTCACATCAGGCTTTGAGGTCTCATTTTTAACAATGTCACTGGTGCAAGATGGGCTTTGGTGTTGCCTGTCTCGTGATCTTTTTGACCTGGAATTCTTGGGATTTTGCTTTCCACCATTGTAATGTGTGTTGCCAACAAAGAAGGCACTGAAACCTCTCTCAGCAAAAAGCTTGCGTTGGCTTCGCAGTCCTGTTGCCGTGTTGATACTTGTGAACAGTTGTGTGAGGTCTGTGTATCTTTGGGCTTTTCTTACTGCCTGGCTACAGGTGTGTTGAGGCAGTACACTGGACTGAAGACAAAAGTAATGGCTGCTTTTCCCTAGAGAGTTGAAATTAAAGAGAATATGTAAAGTATTACAGATATTTCTCTGCAGAATTGGGGTTTGGCTCTCTTGTTAAGCTAATGCTGTAACACAGTCTGGTTCTTAGAAATTCAACCTCTTTCTTCAGTGCATTATTTGTATTTCAAACTGGACATTTTCACCAAAACCTTAATTAACTTTGATGCCAAAGGTTGGGACTTGAAGTGCTTAGCACATAGAGCTTCAGACTGCTGGCATAGAGTTAATGATCTACATGTGATGCCTCTGAGAGAACCAAACAAAGCAATATTCCTTTTGGTCTGTTATTAAAAGTGGATGCTTAGAAGGAGTAAAGAGCAGAACTAATGCAGGATTGCTGTTTTTGCTGCCATGTAACAATTCTTGAGGCTCATTCTATTGAGGGAATATGTGCATTTTCTTCCTGTGTTGTTTGGCAGCGTCGATTTATTTGCTCCCCACATAAAGATGTAGAGAGTTCTTGTTACTGGTTTTGGTGAAAGTGGAATCCAGATAGCAGTGGCTGCTGGCTGATGTGAAAAGGTCAGTCTGGTCACTGAACCCTCCAGCAGTCATTTGAAAGAAAAATAAACTTACTTGAAAAAAAAAATTTACTAAAGCATTTTCCCTCTAACCAATTTTTGTAATATATTAAAGATTATATTTAAAGTTTGTATGTGTTTGCTCTGGGCAAGTTTACTTCCCCTCCAACTTGAGCACTTTTGTTACTTGTACTGGTTATTTTTATTGTTGGTCTTAACATTTATTTTGTATTTTGTTTTTTATAAACTGTAACAAAAAGCTTTTGTGAACCTTTGTTTCTTGCTGGCTCTTTCTTGGACCAAATGAACTGACTATGAGCTGGCTTAGAAGAAATGTTCATTGGGATGCACAGGAATTTGCTAGCAAAAATGTACATGGACCGAAAGTTTTCTTCCACTGAATCTCTAAAGCCACACCTGTCCTAAAGTAATTAATGATAATTTGGTGTGACTTCAGTAACCTGACCACGCATTCTCTGTCTAGGTCCAAAGTAATGGCTTTAACAATGGTGTTCCAGGGCTGAGTCTGCCTCCAAACCCTGGAGTTCTTTGGCTGGTCACTTTTTGATCAATAAAAGGCAACTGTGCCATCTCTAAAAATTCTGTTGCATTTCAAACTTGCTGCGAAAGAAGCTGCAGAATTTGGGGAGGGGTTGCTGAGGCATCACCCCAACCACTCCTGCTGTGTGCTTTTAGCAGTTGGTAATCTGAATTTTATCTGCCAGTGAAAAGGGCCAGCCCATGAATTTCCCTGGGTTCCTGTGCACGTTTTAAACTGTGTGAAGGAGGTTTGTGACAGCTCCATCCTCATTCCCCACGATCAAGGCCCAGTGCAGGGACCAGCCTGGTGCTGTCTGTGACTGCAGGCCAGGGGAGAGCAGGGGGATGCAGTTTATGGCATTGCTTTGAACTAAAAGCTGCCCTCAGAGGCTGTGACAGAGCCATCCCTGCCCACAGCCCCGTGGGGATCGTGTTTGTTCCTGGTGTGTCCCTGCAGGAGTTCCCCAGGCTGGGCCCTGTTTTGGGTGGGTTTTCTGCCCTCCAGGCAGTGCCCACCGTGCTCAGCAGGCAGGTCCCAGAGCAGTACCTGCATCCCACAGACCAGAGTCCAACCATCTCCATTCTGTGTCCATGAGCAGAAGAAGCTTCAGACTGTCATGGGACACTTTATTGGACCTCAGTGAGACTCGTGTTAAGCCAACCAGCAGTACAAACCTTTACTGGAAAAGGAGCAGATGCTTCAGAGGTCTCTTTTAAAAGGATTGTTACAAGTGGTTTAAGGTCTAAAGCATGAGTGGTAAATGGCAGTTGAGTTGTGCCTCATTGTTTCTTAAACTCTTGAAAATGCTTTCTTTTACAGGTGACATGGCTGTGTTGCTGTTTTGTCCTAGCAATACTGTACATCATTTGTTGTTTCACTATATTGTATCTACTTGAGGTATCACAATAAAAGCTTTCAGTTGTTTTGTTGGGTTACCTCATGGTTTTGTGCTGTCTTTTCTTCCTCATCAGATTCTTATGCTTCATCCTCTGACAAGACCAGAGAGAAAAGCCGGTGTTCTTAGCTGCTCTTAGGAATTTCTAATCTGGTTGAATCTGGGTTTTATGTGGTTTTAAGACTGCTATGAAACATTTTGGGTTTTTTCCTTTCACAAATCTGTCCAAAACATAGAAACTTGTTGCTACTTCTAGAGGTTTTGCCTGTTTTGAATCAATAATGGAATATCTGTGAAGTGAGTGTCTCTGCAGGCCCCAAAACTGACTGAGAGCTGAAGGAAGTGTGCTGTGTTTCTGTTGCAGTGGCTGGGGCAGCTGCAGCCTCTGAGCACAGCATTCCCTCTGTTTGTTCCCTTTGCTTGGGAGGAACTGCTGTAGTTCCTCTGATCAGACTGTCAGTCTTGTCAGTGCATCAAGTGCAACCCCTCTGGGCTGCCTGAGGCTGAGAACGGAGTAATTCAGTGCACACTTGTTGGCTTCTCCAGTAATCCAGCATTTAATCTCACAGAGAGACAGGATTGCTCTTCGTATGAGTTCCAGCATATTTCCATCCTGAGAAAGTGGAAGATAGCCTGCTACCCTTCCTTTTGTTCAAGTGCTGTCTTAGGAACGAAATAAGGATCTTTCCAGATCTGAAAAAGAAAAAGGGATAAAATGGAGACCTGAGGTATGTGGCATTCTTAGTATAAAAACCTAACTTTGGACATGGATATAATCAAAGTAATAAAGATTAAAATACCACAGAAGTATTTTTCAGATATGATATGTTCATGGTAACATCCCATTATATTTTGGTGTAGTAAAGGGACTATAAAAGCATGAACTGTCAGCAAGTGGGTTACCGGAATAGTTTTGGAAATGTGAACTTGAGTGTTGTGTCTCAGCAGCTGGAACACACCTGCAGGATTTCTGACTTCAGATAGAGCTGGGCAGATGCCTCAGGTAAAGCTTGAGAACTTTCCATTGGATGTGGTTTTGCCCCTGTTGAATGTGAACAGCTGGGCAGGGCTCTTGGGTGAGGTTCTCCCACATCCAAGAGTGCTGTGGACGTGGCACTGAGCTGGTGTAGGTCTGCACTGCAGAACCCAGTCAGCCAGAACAGGGAACAGTCATGGCCAGAGCTTGTCCTCTGCACGGGGCTCCAGGTGGGTGGCTTTGCTCTCAGGAGGTTCTTTCCCTGTTTGTCCCTTCCTCTGTGCCCTGCCCTTGGCTCTCCCCAGAGGGTCTGACCGGGGAGCCGAGCCCGGTGCTGCTGCTGGCACTGACCTGCCCAGCAGAGCAGCTCTGGAGTAACTGAGGCTGCACCAAGGAATTCCTGCTGGATTAACTGAGGCTGCACCAAGGAATTCCTGGTGGATTAACTGAGGCTGCACCAAGGAATTCCTGGCTGTGAAGTGGCTGAGCCTCGGAACTGAGGAGCATTAACTGTTTCTTCCTCTAGTAGGGGCCGAGCTAATCTGAGGGTTTGGCTCATTCACTTCTGTAGAATTGCTGAATAAGATTCCAGCTGAGGATCTGAGATGTTCTGTGATCCCTGCCGCAGTTTAGTCTGTGCTTGTGTTACACACAAACCTGGTTGCCCACAAATTTGGCACAGTAACAATCACTGTAGGAAGCAGACAATGCAGGTGTTCAGTGTTTAACGGATTACTGGATGGTCTGATTTCTGTATTTTAGTAGTAAATAACATAGCTTAACTTTCCTTCTTGCCCAAATAGACTTCTGTGATTTCTAGCTCAAGGAAAAACAATGGTGGGACCAAATTAGCCCTTTATTCAAAATGGAGTTTGCATCCTGGCATTAAAATGCACATGTGTGTGAAGTCCATCACTGTGTGGAATGTCAGGGCTTGCCCTGTACCTGCAGAAAGGGTTGTGAATGTTATTTAATTTTCAGGACACCTTCATGACATGATTAGCAATGATCATCTGCTTTACTGTTGTAGAGTTAAAGCTCCTGTGGATTGAAGAGCCTGATTGTGGTAAAAGTTTGGAGGGCTTTTTAGCTGTTGGTTGAATGGCATTAATCGGCTATGTTTGAACTGTGAGTCAAGCTATTTGTCCATTTAAAAGCTAAATCAAATACACTTTATTCTGCAGAAAAGATTATTCAAAATGTTTTAGTACTGAATCATGTAAAACCATGCTCACAGAGGTGCAGCACTAAAAGGAAAAAAACACAAGCCCCCACTGCAGGAGCTCTCAGTGCCACTGCCTGTGCAAACAAATGTTTTCCCAAAACTTTCTTTAACGCTCGCTGGAGCTCTGGGATCTTGTGACAGGGGGCAGGGCTGCCAAGGGCCAGAGCAACTTGTTTTGCAGTTGGGCCGGGGGGAAATTGCTACATCTGAGGGCTGGGTTGCAGCTGTAAAACACGTGCTTTTGAGGGCTGGAGGGGCTTTCCTAAACAAATATATTCCCCAAACAAACATTAATAAATTCTCTGCCATGCGCAGGGGAAACCTGCTGATGTTGTTGCAGTGAACCTTCGGTCTGCTGACCTGGAACTGCTGAACACAAACCCCTTGGAGAGGCACGTGTGGTGCTGCAAAGCCTGAGTGCCAGGTATGTGGGGCACTGGGGCAGGAGGGCGAGGAGTGGCCGCGGTGCTGGGAGGGCGGCTCTGCTGCTGGGAAGGAACTGGATCTGCAGGGCTCTCACAGCCTGCCCTGAAGAACAAGCACAAGGGAACTTCAGTGGGAAAAGGCCCCTCCCAAAACTCTCCATCTCTGTGCCTTGTGTTAAATGGCAAATGGAACTGCTCTTTCCCTGGCCTGGAGAAGGATGCCCGAACACCCTGTGTGGGCAGTGAGTGGTGCCTCCTGTGCAGTCCCAGTCAGGGTGGATGGGGAACCCACAGCTCCAGCAGCTGCTCTTTGGAGCAGGAGGCTGTTCCTGGCCATAATCTCCTGACAGGCCTCAGTTAATCATCTGTTTCCCACTGATGGTCAAACAAGCACTACTGACTGGATGGCTGCTTTGCTCTTCTTTGTTGTCAAGTGTAATTGATAAGACTGTAAATCTGCTTGTCAACTTTTCATCTTCCCTTCCTTTCTTCCTCTTTCATCTTCCTCCTTTCTCAATTCCCCACTTTTTTATGATACCATAACAGTCCAAAGTCTGCAGCATTTTGCTTTTTGCTCTGCAGGATGTTCCCCCAGGGACAGCATTAAGGACCCGTGGGCAGGAAGGAGGCTGATATCTCCTGGTGTTCGATTCAGGCCGAGCCGAGGGAGCCCCGGTGCTTCCACCTGCCTCTGGATGTGCTGCCTGTGCTGGGGGCCAGCTGAGCCAGTCCTCGAACCTCGTGGCCAGAGTACAAGGTGCTGCTCTTTGCTCCTAACCTATCACTGCTTTGCTGATTAGGCTCCTGCAGCAATATTTACATTAAATATCGTTTCTTTGGCGTGATAACCCACAGTGAATGAGCAGGATGAGCTGCAGCCCTGTAGCCCTGCAGCAATGCTGTGCTGTGCTGCCCCTGCTCCTCCTGCTCCCAGGCTGATGAAGCCAATGGATTTTAACAGTGCTGTTTTTCTCCTTTCCCCTTCTCTTCTATAATGAAAAGTTTCTCACAGCATCGAGGCTGGAGACACAACTGAATGCCCTATAATTACCTACTCATAATATACAAAAACAAAAGCTTTCTCACATCATTCTTTCAATGTTTACTAAACTAGAGCCTTTGCTCTGGCAGACTTCTCCTTCACTGGCCAAAACTCACGCTGAAGGTTAACAGCTCCCAAAGTTAATGATTGTCTTGCCTTGTTTGCTCAGTGTTTCAGAGTTAAAACATGTAAATATGCCTCCCCCGTGTAATTGCTGTGATCAGCCAGCGCTGAGCACTGCAGCAAACACAAACACGGCTCTGAGCAGAGGGAAATGCACCTCCCTGGCCCGACGGGAGTGTCGCTCCCCCGAGAACAGCCAGTCCTGCTGGGCTGGCGATTACACAGAGCCTGCTACGAAAACCCCCTCTCAAAATAGCAATTTCTAATCTGCCCCGAGGCCGTTAATCAGGTTTCTAATCCAGCAAAGCTGTCTGTACTGTAACAGACTGCGATCCCCAGGCCTTTATTAGAAACCCCTGCTGGCCACAGCATTTACTGGGTCAGGGGACTGATGGCCGTGCCTGTGTGGGCAGGAATAGCTGCGTGTGTTTTGTGAGATGGGTCTGGGAGGGTGGTTGATGCCAAGACCTGCCTGCACCTCACCTGTGAGCGCTGGACTTCACCAAAGGCTTGTCGGCGTAGAAATGCATCGCAACGCCCGCTCAGGTTTGGTATTTTCTGAGGACTCAGGGCAGTCTCTGCGTTTCTGGAGACAAATGCAAGACCTGGTTCTGTCTGATTGCTTTCGGATTAGATAGGAATGCCCTGAACATGTGTGACACTCACAGCTTTCTGGGCAGCTTCACAGGAGCAGAGGTTTTGCCCCTGCCTGGGCAGATTCCCTGTGGGGTAACTGTGTCTGTTCTTGCCCACATTCCCAGGGGGTTCTATCTCAGAGGCCCCCATGTGTTGTGCCACGGCTGACGTGTGTGGCCACCCTGCCAGGAACGGGTGTTTGCAGCATTCCTGGAGATCCCTCTGGCAGAGGGGCTGTACAATGTGAGGTTGTTGTTGTCCCAGTGTCCCCGAGCGGGCTGTGCACGGGAGGAGCATCGGGAGGAGCATCGCTCTGCAGGCACAGGGCAGGGACTCACTTTGCCATTTGGAACTCGGGTGTGGGTGTGTCTCACTCATTTCTTGCCTTGGCAGCAGCAGCTTCCCCAGCTGGTGTTGTTGCCCCTGCCCAGCACAGGCTGGTGGCTGCGCTCACAGGTCTTGCTGCGCTGTGTCCATCCCACCAGGCCACAAACCTGCGTCCAAACCACCTTCCTCATCCCTTGGTGTCCTCGAACTCCAGCAGCTGGCTTGGCAAGCAGAGACCCAGCACACAGGGCTGGTTAAATCAGCACAGCAGTGACCACGGTGCAGTCTTGTGTGACGAAGCAGTTGCAGCTCTGCCAGAGGGTGGGGGGTGTTTTTGTCTTTGCTTCTCCCATTTGCACTGTAATTTGTAATGCAGACCAGCCCTGCCTGTGCAGGTCAGGATCCAGACTGAGATCTGGATCTGTGTCCAGCTGCTGGAGCCCAGGAGGATCCCTGCCTGTGGCTGGCAGTGCCTGGGCACAGCTCCTTGGCTGGCAGCCCCCTTGGCTGCCGGGCCCTGCCCAGGGCAGCAGGCACTGGAGTTGGGAGCTCCCCTGGAAACCAGCCCCAGCCTGGGGAACACTCTGCCAGGCTCTGGGCTGGGCCTGGTGGATGCTCAGGCTGGTGGTGTCGAAAAGGAATTATTTCAGTGCAATGAACATAATCTGAGATGCAGCTGCAGCAATGAGACCTGGGCAGAGTGCCCAGCTGTCCTTCTCAGGCCTCTATTTCACTGTTCTGTACTTAAACACAGATTTTTTATTAGCATTTCTGCTCCTTTGTTTCTAACTGCAGCCTTATCTCTCACACCCACGGACACAAATGCCAGAGAGACACCTCTGCACAAGGGGCTTGTCATCCTCTGGAAGTGCCTCAGTCTGCCACCACGTCCCAGTCACGCCCCTGGGGCTGAGAAGTTTGGGACATCAGTGCCATTTAACATCACTCCAGTGTCACCCAGCTGTGGCTCCCCAAGCCCAGCAATACCTTGAAGTGTCTTCCTGCTCTGCCAAGTACCCTGAGTGACCTGTGACAGTCCCACCCCCTCTCCCTGCAGTTGGACTCAGTCACGCCTGGATTTAGGATTTTGCAGCCCCAAACTGACCCTCTGCAGGTCAAGCACTTTGCCCTCAGCACCCAGCTGGGTGTCCCTGTTTTGGGAGCCTCCCCCCCTGCAGCCCCCGGAGCGGTGCAGCGATGGCTCAGCAGCCTGGCAGAGCTTCCTTTTTCCCGAGCTGTGCTTTCCTGCCCCCCAAGGTTCCCGTGGATCGGGATGAAATCAGCACTCGGCTCTGTGCCCGCCCCTGAGCAGCACCCAGGACAGACACGGGCCTGCTTTTGGTCACCAGTGTCCCTTCACCCTCCTGCCACACCAGCAGGGCCGTGGCACCCACCGGCTCTGCAGAGCTGGGCATGGACAAGGCACCCAACGTGTCCTCCGGAGAATGGAACTTCTTTTAACACAAGGGAAAAAAGCCTCAAAACATCCCAACCCCAAACATATTGTTAAGGAGAAACAAAGATTAGAACTACTGTAAGCAGTGGAGACAAACCACCAAAAATAGCCTGTGAAGTCTCCTCGGCTCTCCCTGCAGGCAGCCTGCACTATATTTGTCTTCTCTTGCCATTCCTCTGCAATCCATCTGCGACTGCCGCTGGCGAGGAACCCAGCTATTAAAAGCTCGGTTGAGATCTATGGTGGAGATGCCTGCAACAAAAAAATCCAGGCATTCATTAAGAACACCAAAAGCAGTGTCCTCTGCAGGTCTTCCCTTTCCCAACACAACCCACAAACCCCATCCCTGCCATGCTGTCTGGGCTCAGGAGCCGCCGTGGAAGCCCCGTGGGGCGGGATTTGCTTTGCAGCCACTCTGAGGCTGGAAGCACTTGGTGTTTGCTGCATGTTGTGCCTCGTCTCCACGATTTGCTGCAGGCACCCTGGTGAGGCAGATCCCTCCCGGGTCAATTGCTTTTATCATAAAAACAAATGTTTTCTATCAGCCCTTTCATCCGGGATGAAAGCGCAGACAGGAATCACAAACTCCCTGAGCTGCCTTGGTGGGCCCTGGCACTGCTCTCCCTCCAGAGAAAGGGGGTAGGAGGGACAGGGAAGGCAAACAGGAGCCTGGAGTGATCCCTGCATTTGCCTAAAAAAAGAAACCCATGGGGCTGCCTAAAAAAATAACCAGCAGGGCTCCCTGGAGGCTCTGCCCCAGCTCCTGCCCCGAAGCACCACGGCCAGCGCTGACATCCAAGGGGTTTCTGCCACAGCCAGGGGCAGGCTGGGCACCGTCTGAGCCATCCACTCGAGGAGGGGACAGGGATGGAGGCAGGGGGGCCATGGGGCCCTCTGAGGAGGCTGAAGGCACAGAGCCTGGTAGCCAAGCGGTGGGGGGATACAGTTGCTGCCTATAAATAGTGCTAGGAAGCAAGCATTAGGGAGGCAAGAAAGCTATTCGAGCTAGAGGACAATGTTGGCACTAAAGCAAATAGATATAATTAGCCATTAATAAATGAAGGCCAAAGATTAGAGAAAGTATCTAATATCAGAAAAGGGAGAGCTGGGAAAGCTTTCCAGGGGGAAGGGCACGGGAGACCTTGACCAGTGTTCAAAACAGGCTGTGGCTATTTTTTAGAAGCCATTAAGTTATGAGCTGTCAAACCCAGCCTGCTGTGATTGCTGATGAGCCTTTTTTCTGTGTAAAAGGGAAGATTTGGCCTCTCTGTGGCACCACGAACAGCAGAGGGGCTGGGAAGGCAGCGCTCCCTGAGCTCCAAGCACAGCCCTGGTTCTGGCCCTGCCCCACGGTCACAGCACGGGTGGTTAATCCTCCCCCAGGCTGTGATAACAAACACACTTCCCAAAGAAAGAGAGGAAGTGAGAACTCCCTCCCTGGTGTAGCACTGCCCCCCTCCTTCCTCTTCTGACTGCCCTTGCCTTCTCCAAAGCAAACAGTGTTACCTGGGGGGTGGCAAATCCCCTCTCTTGCTTAGAAAAGCTGCTCCCTGTGCCAGGTTCCCGACATCCCGTTCCTTCCAAACGTTGCTGCTGAGGAGCTGCAGGAGGAGCCCAGAAACATTCTGTACTTACAGCCCGGCATCGCAGCGGGCACAGCAGGCAGAGAGCTGCCCCCAGTCCCAACAGCCTCACCTCTGCTTGGAACAGGCCAGAGAGCTGCCCCCAGTCCCAACAGCC
>JAWWES010000037.1:6014624-6025853 GCA_035583135.1 Lophotriccus pileatus
GCATTGCCTCTGTGGAGTGCTTCCAAAACACAAGCACACCTAACCCAGGTGAGCTGAGAGCACAGCTGCAGTCTGTGTGTGCACCTCTGACTCGTAACCTCACGTCAGGCAGCGCTGAGAGTGCCCAAATCCACCAGGAGATGAGCAGTCCTGGCCTCAGTAACGGAGCAGGTGATCAGCTGAGCATCTGGGTGTTGCAACCCTAAACCTGCCACCTGTTGCTGAACATGGGATGAGTGTCAGATGACAGAAACCAAAGGGTGGGAAGATATTTGAACGAGTCTATTCTAGTTCCTGAACTAATGAACAGGAATAATTAAATAAACAGAAGAAGAAAAATATATACAGGCTTAACGTACCTTCCACGTATCAGTTTGGAAAAGGTTTTTTGTTTTAAAAAAACCCAGCCCAAAAAAATCCCAAACCTCTTAGCCAGAGATCATCAGTTAAGGCAAAAGGTTCTTTGGGGAAGGGGAAACAAAGTATGCTGGTTTTTTCTGAAGTCTTCCTACAAAAGGCCTAACAGAAACAGTTTAAAATATTGACATTTAAAGGGTAACTTCCACATAGTCCTCCCTATTGCCAACTGAAATATCTGGGAAGAAAGCCCTGTTCTATTCTCATATGCTTCTCTGATATTACAGAACTCAAGCTATTTATTTCTAAAGACCACTAAATCTTATGGTCTTTTTAGCTTTCAAAGATGCATCTTTTTTTTTTCCCTTCTAAGAAACAGTGAGTCGAAGAAACACTGACATTCTTTCCAGCTGCCAAACAAAATAAAAAAGAGAATTTATCCTGCAAGTAACATCCAGGCCCCAGGTAAAAAAGGTACAAAATACTGAATCCCAGTGCTTTACTGCAAAGCTTTGCTAACATGAATGTGATCACATTAATAAGGCACAAACCAAGGGACTGACACACTCCAGGGGAGCCCAGGAGGGCATCCCTGTCTCTGCCAGGCTCCAGCACTGCTGCTGAGCTGCACCTTCCTCTGGCTCTGCTGCTCTGGAGACAACACCAAGCCAGACAGGCCCTCAGGTCTGGCCCCCTCCTCACAGCCCGACACACACAGGTGAGGTTTCTGCCTCCCGGACCAGCGCCCGGATCCGTCAGGAACAAAGCCTGACAGGCAGCTGGGACTCTGTGAACTGTCTGAGCAGCTTCACTTAAGAAAGCATGAAACACATAGGCATGACAGCTCCAGAGCAATCCAGCAGCACACCACACTGTCCATTTGGATCTTCTTCTGATATTATCATATTTGATAAGCGATTAAATAAAGGTACCTAAAATGCAACTCTCTTCCAAAAATAAAAACTATTCAGTGCAAAAAATACATTTGTACTGTTTGGACTTTATAATAATTGCAGTCAGGCTCTAAAAATGTGCAACACTCATGTCCATTTGAGCATGCACTGTTCATTTTATTAGAACTTTAATAGTCCTGACAGATGTTTGCAAGACATCTCGCCTGCAATATATTCCTATTTAATTAAGAATGACACAGAGGAAAACAAGATGGAAAAGACTAGAGGACATTAGACTTGCCTTTTTTTTTTTTTAAAGTATATATGTAGGAGGATTTTTCTCATATGGGTTTATTTGCATTTCACCTCCTACTGGCTTTGCCAGCAGAGCTGAGTCTTGACCTTCAGTGCAGCAGTGCTGCCAGTCCTCTGCCAACTGGTAATTGTGCTGTCTTACAGCACTTCCAACCATTTGCACAAACAGAGACAGGAATGACACCAGCAGGTTCATTTTGATTCCACAGCGGGATCTGAACTCCACCCTGCAAGGGTGAGAGGTGTCTGACTCAACCTATTATATCTCTCCCATCTCCTGACATCTCTTTAATTTCTCATTTTAAGAGATGTTCCTAATTATGTCTTTTGGGATTTGAACTGAAACTTTCCTCATAAAACCTCAAATCGCATTTATTTTGACAGTCCAAGCATAGATGTAACAATTCTTGTTAATGGGCTTTTGCCACCCAAACACTGACCCTTTAACTGGTCTCATGTGTCCCAAGGGTTGATCATCACACACACTGTGAGAAGAGTTGGGTGACTCACTCTGACATTATTTACAAAGTAAATCATTTACCAGCTACCACCCTTCTGGGTGAGCTGTGAGGACACACAGAAGAACACAGTGCTCACACAGGACCATTTCTGACCTGGAATGAACAGCCACAGAACCCCACAGGACCAAGCCAGGGGCTGGGGACACCAGGGCCATCCACAGGTGGGGAGATAAAAGGGGAAGTGGAAAAGGAGCACATTTACAGCAGCAGCTGGAGATGTCACAAGTGTATCCCCTGCGGTGGGAAACGCTCTGAGGACCTTTCAGCTGCTCTGCCTCCTGACCAGTCCTGATCTGACCATCACCAGATCCCCAACTAAGGGAGGAGGAGCAGGCAGAAGAGTTTAGTAACAGTGACCCTTAAAAGTTAGAGAAAGAGCAGCTTGGGCTTTCCAAGGCAGCTGGCTGGGAGAACAGATGGTGTCTGGCCATTCACCAGTTCTGAGACAGGTCTCAAGTATTTCATTAACACTGAATTTGAAAGCAACTTTGAGTGAATGTGTTTCTTCCTTTGTTCTGTGACCAGGAAGGCCAGCCTAAAAATCATTACAATTTTCATTTACTTATTTTCTGAAAGAAAAAGGAAGCGAAAACCCAACAAGAATTCTGCCTGGAAGAGTGCCCAAGCTTTAGACTTGAGAGTACATTGGATGAAATGTTGAACGTGGTCAATGTGGTCATAAACATATATCAATAAAACCTCTGCTTTAAAGTAAACACAATGTACCACAGAACACCCTTTAGAGAATTTTAATCTACAAAGTGTCTGGAAATAAATGTAACAACACAGCACATCAAATGAAAACAGTTTACTTGATTCAAACCCAGTCTTACCTGTTCCTGTTCCAGTAGGATCACCTCCTTGGATCTGCAGAATTAAAATTACATCCATGTTACATATGTTTCCATGTGAAAGGCATTAAATACAAACCATAAAAGCCAATGTTGCTTTTTTCTTCCTTCTATACTGTGTCATGTTGACAAATCAGCAAAAAGGAAACCATTACTATTTATTTGGAGCTGCTTTTATCAGCTGGCTGTCATCCCTTATGTTGCTTATCCAAGAGCAGAATGACAGTTTTAGAAAAATACTATGTCTCTTGTGGGTAAACAAGGAAAATAACCAGTCTCAAATGGGTTAACCAGATCATCCTTTCTATCAAGTGCTGAGTCATAACCTGATTTTTAACTGGTGATGCACTGCTTTTGGAACTGAAAAGGCTTTACGTTTTGCCATCAACCCTCCACGTGAGGGAAGGCAAGAAGTGAGAGAATGTGGAATACTTTTCGTATTTGAATCTGTATTTCCCTGTATCCCCCTCTCTTTCTGCAGTAGAAAAATCCTCGTGTGAAGCTGAACTTTCAGCAACACAGTTTATGACACACACATTAACCACTGTACAGGCAGGATCTACCAGGACAATATTCCATGTTCTAAAGGAGTGCAGGGAGCAAGAATGACCAGTTTCACACCAGTAGCACACAAGCACAATTTTAGTGTGAGTTTAACTATGAACTGAGATATACAGTGCTGTCAAAAGAAAAAAAGCTTCCTGTAGGATGCCAGGATGGAATGTAACATCCAGTGATGTTGCCTGAAAGATGTGCTCTGCCTGCAGGATCAAGTTGTTCATTCTTCTGAAAGGAAGTTACAGGGCAGCTACTGTATCTTAAACTGCCTGGACTGTAACTATGTAAACAGAGACCTTCCATTATCAAAGACAATGTTCTGGAAGACAAGGTGCTCTTTGACTCCTTGCCAAAGACAGCCTGAGCACCCAGTGCTGGAGCACACTCAGGACAGGATGATCTGACAGCATCCAAGTACCGCAGCCTGAAACAGAATTCAGCTGCTTTCTAAAGGTTCATCTGAATGGGATTTCAACAGGCCACAGTATCACTTATCCAAATTAGCATTTCCCTCTCTCTTTCCTTCTGTTCATTAACCACCCACCCACAGCTTGGGGAAGATAATAAGGGCCTTGCCAAGGCAATACTCCCAAAGGCTGTGTTTGGAACAGCAAAAGCAATGCTGTGACGCTCCCAGTGACAACATCAGTCAGAGACACCTGTCAGTAAGAGCATAAGGACACACCGAGCAAGGCAGGGCAGCCCTGCTTCTGATGGCACATTTAACACACACCTATTGCAAGCTGTCCCACCTGGAAGAACCTAAAGCTAACCATATCTTTGAGAACAGCACGTGTTGTGTATCAGACAGGAGTTTTTCAATACTCACCACAAAATTCCGAATCGATCGGTGAAAAATCGTCCCATCGTAATAGTTCTTCTTGCACAACTTGATAAAATTTTCACACGTTCGGGGTGTCTGAAAGACAAAGGGAAGTTCTAATTCAGCAAGACCTTTAGACAATCAGTTGGTCACTGCACTGTTTAAAAGGATCACTTTCCATTTGTGCCTTACAAAGAAACAATCACGCAGGACTTGAAGAGGACAGAGTCTGTCTACAGAAAATCCCTCTAATATATGCTCTTTTCAAGTGCACTGGAGAGACACACACTGTGTTAAATAAATTAAACCCCAGCCTTCCATTAGCACAAAGAAGTGTTGAATAGTAACTCAGGTAACTGGAGCTCCCAGTTGACATCAGGATGGTGAAAGCAGGTAAACCCAGAGACTCTGCAGTAACTTAATTCCAGCAGTGCATCACCACCCTGTTCCAAAGGGGGATTTCTAGCACTGGAAAAAGCTCATTTCCCAGAGTAAGAAAGAACCTGACTTCTCTGCTCCACTGAGAGCATACTGAAGCTAACTGGGAGGGAAGCATTTGGTCCTCTTCACCACTTGGAAGTAAAAATGGGACTGAGTCAAATCACTGGAATACAAGAAAATTAAAAAAGACAACTTGTTTTCAAAACTCTAAATAAAGAGTTATGCTAAACATATTGTCAACTTCTAATTCCCTTTTACAGTGCAAATTAAAGTTACTTACTTGACTTTATGAGCCATGGCATTCAAACAATACCTTCTGAAAAGCTTTACTGTCTACCTAATTATTCTTCCACTGTAATTGTATGAATTCTCTTCTCTGCAATCCTAAAATACCTTCAGATGTACAAATACAAGTAGAGAAACAGTCTGTTTTCTATGCTTGGACATGTTTTCCAGCCCCACTGTGGATTATGTACATACATCTAGTCCAGTTTTACAGAAGAATACATCTAACTTATTTGAGTTCTTACAGGCCTTAAAAATACCCTTATTGTTGTATGTGCTGGCAAGCAAAGCCCCAGCACGGCTGGAAATGAACACACACAGGCCTTGTCTTCGCTTTCTGTATTTTCTCACCCAAAACACAATCATTCTCACCCCTCTTTATTTGCACTGAAATGTCTCTCAATTATCCAAACAAACTCTACCTACCATTAGAAATTCTTTATAATGATTCCTTCCTAATTACTCCACACAGATATAGATGACAGTTGTCAGCTGGGCTGGAAGTGAAAAGGGAAGCAAATTCTAATGCAATCCTAACCAGCCATTCTTTCAGATTCCTGCACAATTCACTCCTGAGTTAAATGGCTTGATGGTAGAATGCCACTAGGACATGTGTTTTGGTGGCATCCTGAGGGCAACTTTTAAGTAACTATATCCAATTAAAAATATCAAGCAACATGAGGTTTCCTACAGTTGCAATGTTTATAGTAAATTTGAACATTTTTCCTTTGAATTCAACATATATGCCTTAAAGTAATCTTAGTACTTAACCCTTCCAGTAAAATTCAAGCCCTGAAGAAGCACCTGTGCAGCACACACCTCCTTGATCAGAGGAGATCGGAACAGCCTCGGTCCCAGGGCAGTGCTATCAGTTATCACTCGTGAAACGTGTCAGTAAGAACAAAAAGAAGTTAAAAAAAAATTCTCCATGAATCAGAAATGGAATCAGCAGCTTTTAGCCTAAGGCACTTTATCTCAGGAGAGCCAAGCACTCTTCAGAGAGAGAGACATAGTTAATAAGTTCTCTAGGGGGAATACAGCAACCTGTAATTAATTTTTTACAAAAAATGAAATCAGGCAAAAGACTGAGCCCCCAAGGAACACACAGCAAACCATTTTAAATTTGCACAAAGTTGATAAGCCAATACAGATTTCCTACTTATTTTCAAAACAGGATTTGTAAAATATACATCAAAAAAACTGGCTCTAGTAATGTATTTTTTATGCAGGACCTATGCTGACCCTTCTCTCTAAATGGATTTCTAGCTATTACACCCTTTCCCACAAAAAAGATTTTCAAATGCAACTGCAGAAACATTTAGTATACATGGAATAGTCATTTCACTGCAAGGTTTTCTTTCAATAACTGCCACCAAATTGGTTCCCATGGTCACCTCTGCATCATGCAGACACATCTGGCAGGTAAGCAGCTCCTTAGCAACATCACCATTACCTTTTCTAGGGCTTTTCAGTAGACACAAATAAACAGGTTTGCATTCAATCAGTAGTAAACCCCAGTTTCAGTCATGCAGTAGATCTAGAATGTCTGGCTCAGATTACCTGATTAATTCAAAGCAGTTAATGTTCTTGCCAAATCTCACACTGCCAAGCTTGTTTTGGGGGGTTTTAAAGCAGTGTCCTGTCCAAAGCAGGAGAAAATGGCTTGAGGTTTATGGGGAAGCTGCAGATCCTCAGCAAGGAAAGTTCTGCACTGACCATACAAACAAGGCCAGTCTTTGAAGTCTTTGTTCCAAACACAAAGACTGATGACAAACACACATAAACAAACCTGACTTTGTTATTTAAGATCCTGTGGAAGATGTCAGACTCACAGCACAAAGCTGTCTGCTTCCTCAGAAACTTCCTCCACACCACTTGCCTCAGCCCATTCCTGAAGAAGGAGGGATGGCCCAGGCACCCAGAAATGCAGGAGTGCAGGAGGGTTTCTTGTTGCCTCATTACTGGCTGTGTGCTCCAGGCTATCTCTTTAATTCTGGCTGTTCTTGTTCTGGTCAGTTCTCAAACTGACCTCAACAGTAACAGCTAACTTTCCCTCTATTCCTTCTACATTAAGCAGCCAATGGCTGAAATTATTTCAGTCTGCTGACTGTGACTTAGACTTACACGTCAGAAAGTCAAGGGAAAAATGCCACCTTGTCAACCTGAGCTGAAATCCACTGGCAGAAAAACATATTTTAAGTCTACTGCAATATCTTCTCAAGAGTATGCAGTGGTAGCCTGAACAAGACAAATTTAAAAATTCTGGAAGGCTTTTCTGACCAAAGAGCATACATAGGACAGCCCTGAGAAATCCTGCTTTTCTCAGATCAAGTTGGGACCAGGAACACAATGTCTCTGTATGATGTCCTTCAGCTTAAAGATGCTTCTCTCTCCAAATGACAAACAGTAAGAAAAACCCCCTTGTTTATACAAAAAATGAGCCACCTGCTCCAGCTATGCTCCCTAATTATTTTGTAGATGCCAGATAACTGTCTTTCAACTGTTGGAAATTCACACCCAGGACAAGCAGTAGAATTTTAAAAAATGGTTGGAGACAGGAATCCAGAAGGGCAGTTATCCCAGAAGATGCCACAAACTCTTTGCCTGGCTCACAGATATGAATATTTAATGGGGCCACAGCCCAGCGGTTTCCTAAGTAGGTTTTAAGCCTCCATTTAGCCAACACACTGAGCAGGAAACTCCACATGGACACACTGCCATTCTACCAGTCACCAGGTCCAGCCAAACCTCAGAGTTAAAGAGAGATGGCTTCTAAGAATGGCCATGCAAACATAACTGACAGGAAACTGTGAGATCATGGACACAGGGAAAACACTGAAGAAAGGAATGTACAGTCCAGAAAACCAAGGCAAAATGGAAAACCCCCTGACTGCTAACGACAGATTTCCAGGATAAACACAGATTTTGCCTTGTTCCACTTTTAATTATCAGCCAAGCCAATCTCAGTTCCCACTGTGCCAGCAAGGGTGGCTCCAAACCAGACAAAACTCCTCTCTCCTGCAGCATCCTGAGACCTGAGGGGTGAGAGCAAGCACGTCCCTGGCTGATCTCCCTGTCTGCAGCTCTCCTTTCTCATCAGGAACAAGGGGTTCCATCTGTAAGTCACCCTCCCTCAGCTGCACTGGGCAGCTGAAGAGCCAAACAGGAGCAGATTAAAAACCTGCAGCATTCCTGTTGCCAAGGTACAGGAGATGGGAAAGGAGGGAGCTCCTGAGTCGTTGCCATGACTGCAAGGAAGAAGGCTTTGCTGTGTGAAGAGCTAATCATTTCAAAATGCTTCATCCCCTGAGGATGTGCATGAACCTTGAAGGGAAATTTCACACGAAGCATTCAGAAGCTGTCATTTGCACATCTGTATAATTTTCTTCTGCTAATCCCACTTCCCTTTTATTTCTTTTTCTCCCTCTAAATTGGATGAACTGTAGTAATGGCACTAAACTACAGAGCCTTGCTACATGCTCATTAACCCTATGTTTCAAAGCAGAAATAATGAAAAGCTCACTCCTCACAAATTAAAATTGCATTCTACAGCCTTCATCTTATCACATAAATGCCAGAATCCTGCTACTAAGAGGCAAGAACTAGTGATGGAAATTCCTAAGGCTTCAAACAAAGCCTTCAATTTTTTAAATATAGATCCTCTTTAAAACACAAGGTGGATTTTGTTTAGCTTTAATCCATTTATGTCTCTTTTTTTTATATATACATATAGAGCATTTTCACTCTCGTAATTGTTCATTCAGCAACCACCTGTATGAGGGGAACTCACAGAGGAGAGAAGGGAGATAGAACAGCAAAGCAAGGGCTCATAATTTTGACAGGGTCTTCATGAGCATTACATTTATATATTTATACATACATACATATATATATATTTAAAAATGGCTGCTCCACCACCTACCAGGTATAACAGCATCACTGCAGTGACTAACACAGCAGAACACACATGGATAATACACAGCTGCTCCTGATTAAAGCAGCTAAAAGAACTGGAGGAGACTAGAAAAAAATCACAGTAAATAAAATACAAGAAATCCAGTGAAATTTGTTGCCTTTCATCAGTTATTTCTTCATAATTTATTTGTTTGGCAAAGCATAAACTAGAACTGAAAGGATAACACTTGTTAAATCTTCTGTTCTTGCCAGAATTACTTCTGGTAAGTAGAATTTTCGTAAATTCGTATCCAATTAATGTATACAACAAATGTTGCTTCTGCACAGCTGAGCTCAGCTTCCTGGAGAACGTCCCTACAATGGCCAGCTGATCAGTGCCCACCAGGAGGAACATGCTGTATCTCAGTGAGAACACTGGCAGAAAAACAAGTGGCCAAAAAGAGCAGTAGGCACACGGCTGTGATGCAGGGAGAGAACAGCAGTGCCTGCTCAGTCGAGGCACAAATGCAAAAGGGAGGAAAAAAATCCAGCTTATCTTCCAAAGTCTTTTAATTGCCTTTTTTCAGGACAGTGACTTCAACCACACATCATCTTTCTGGAACATAAGTGCAGCTTTCTGGTGCTCTGAACAAGTGATTTCAAACGCTGAAAATATCTGGGTTCTTACCCTATTTCATACTCTTTCTGAGTCACGTCACAAAGTAACTGATGACTTCAATCACACTGCAACACTGATTTTCTCCTCTGGATCAATATAAAACATTTCTGGACTAGGTTTTTGGTGCTAGGAAGAATGTCATCACTATCAATCTTATTGACTGACACTTTAAAGTACTTGTATATGAAGAATCCCAGATTTATTTTTAAACAAAAGTTTCCATGGGTACATATGGACTGAACTCCAAACCATCCATTCTGCCAGAGAGCTCACAAAAAATGGGAAGGAAAGGAGACAACAGAGCTGTGAAGGGAGAGAGTGAGAACCCAAGAAGGGTCCTGAGGGCAAGAGTTACTGGGCAGAAACAGTGCAGAGTGCTGAAAGCACAACTGCAAGAATATTTTGCTTCCATACAGCCCAGAGGCATAAATATACAACTGGAGACTCAGTAGACATACACTCTTAGACAGCAAATATGTCACTTGCTGCTCTCTGTTCTAGTGAGGAGACTTCACCTCAAATTATATATTGAAATCTAGATCCTAAGACTATTTTAAAATGCAATTCAAATGTTGCACAGTATATACTGGACACAGTTTTTATCTGCCACATTTATACAGCAACCTCCCCCTCAAGCTTCCTTAAGCATTTCACAATCATTTATTTGCAGTACTGTGCTAATATGGTCACTGCTGGGGTGGCTTCCATAATAACCAGAGCACAGGATATCCCTCAGTGCACATCAGTTTGGGGAGCATTGTGTTACAGCCCAGCTCCCCCCGACTGTATTCAAGGATCTTAGCACATTCTACGCTTTTGTAAGAAAATCAAAAGCTGTACATAAATCACCTCCCTCCACAGCTCCAACAGCTCCCAGGGCTGGTTCAGCCTGTGCACTGGATAAGCCAGAGCAGCTGATAAACACTTGGCACGTGATTCAGACTATTTCCATGCACATTCCCCGGCAGGGTGAACCAGATGTGTGGAACAACGGTTACATTTTGGCACTTCTCCATTTTCTCTTTGCAGTCTCAGTAGATCCACCATAGCTGGTCTGTGTATACGTTTGTGGCAGATGTTTGCTGTCTGCACTGAGTGACCTCAGGTGCCTGACCCCAGTGTGATGCAGGAAAACCAAAGTTAGAAGCACGAACTCCTTACACAGTAAAGGGAGAAAAACACGTGTGTGCCGGAAAGGACTGATTTCATAGGCCTGGGATGATGACCTACAGTGGATGTTGTGAAAACCTCCCCAAAGCAGCAAGTTTTTCCTATTTATTCTAAATATATCTCTTTTTCCCCTCTGCAGCGCCAAAGGTCTGCTGAACTCACACAGATTTAATCAAGACCAAAGGAACAGATGGAGGGAGGCCAGTGCTCAAACATGTACACACTTCCAAGTGCACACGAGCAAGCTTTGTGTGTGAAAGGGAGGTGAACAGGAATTCATCCAAAAAAAGGAACACAATGGATATCATACAGGGATTCATAACAAGCAGTTGAGACTGGGTGCTCAGGACAAGTGGCACTGGTCACAAACGTGGCCCCAAAGCCCACGCTGACAAGAATAGCTGCAGTCAGGCTGCTTCAGCCAGGAGCCAGTTTGGGAACA
>JAWWES010000037.1:6025953-6037578 GCA_035583135.1 Lophotriccus pileatus
CAAACGTGGCCCCAAAGCCCACGCTGACAAGAATAGCTGCAGTCAGGCTGCTTCAGCCAGGAGCCAGTTTGGGAACATATGGCAAAACAAATGATTCAGTGCAATCTGCTCCTTCTGCTTCCCCTAAATATTGCTATACTAACACCCTCTGCTTGTTGCCTTGTTCCACTGTTACTACTTCAGAGCCTGGAAAACACCTGTAGGGAGGCAGCGACCCCAGGATTCCCAGCACCAGAGGCTGCTCAGAGACTTTTCACAGATCAGCTTGAGATGTTCACCCATGTCCTGTGCCTTGTGTGACAGAAAGGCAGAGAAGGGAAAGCTGGAAGGCTGATGCTGTTTGCTCCTTTTTCTTTCTCACAGGCAAAAATGGATGCATTCTCCCAGTACATCTCTGGATTTCACACCAGGCACCCCAGATCCCAACCAGCACCACTTAACCTTTACACCCTGTGAGGCTCACAGCGAGCAGAAATTTTACCATCTAAACCCCTATTCACGTCCTTCAGCTTTCTAAAACATCTACCTTCAGGGCTATAACTTCCTGAGTCAAAAATCTCAGCAAACAATGGAAGGTTTGGGCTTTCTATGTTGATTTTTTTTCCTTTTATAGATGTGGCTGTACAAGTAAATAAGCAAACACACTATCAAGCAGTGACGTCTGAGACATCAGTGTCGCCACATCTCATCCATCTATCACAAGTCTTGCCATGTTTATTATTTTAAGAACCACAGATTTCCCCCAGAATCAGACTGTCCAGACTATAAAAAAACTCTAGTATGTTGGTTTTTAAAATTAACTTCACCTAATGGCAAATGGGAGATGTTTGAAAACTTGAACTTTTAAAACTGAGACAGCAGGAAGTAAAAAACATATTCTAAGGTTTTCATTTAGGTCTGTTCTGTAAAGCTTAGGCTTTAAAAACAAATCTAACCATTTCTGGGGATCTTAACTACATAGACTGACAGACTGCTCTTGGTTTCACTGAGGTTCTTTTCCTGCTTCTGTCAGTAACCTGCTGTGTAACCTTGGATTATTCTCTCTGCTCTGTGCTCTGACTTCTCTTTTCTCCCTTCTTTGTCATTGTTTGCGTCACTAATCCTGTCCCTTTGAAGCTCTAAACATGTACCTTGGCACGTTGTAAGTAGTCTATTAAAATGGTGGGACTACTTACAGAGAACATTTATACATACAGCAGTATCATACACAAAATAACACCTAGATTTAACAAATGGAGTTTTGTGTATGTATGAAAATACACTAAAATCACTGAAAGCTCGTTATTTATCTCTCCTGCAACTGCACACTGTTCCTGTCCTTGGACATTCCCATTGCCAGCTCCAGTCCTGTCTCTTATCTGCAGAGGTACATCTTAAGGGCACGGTACCATGTCACAGTGCAGCTCCAAGTTCAGGTCTCCCTTGTTCGTGTGAAGTCGCACATATCCCTTCTTCTTCACGTACTGGTACCTCACAACGTCGTCTTCAATGGCCGCTGCATCGAAGGGAAAGGCAAACAATCAGCTCCATGGAAGCTTACTCACTGATCTTTAGAAATCATCAGAAAACAATTCATAGATTCCCCTGTCTGACCTCTTCCCCTGGGTACTGGGTCTTCAGGGACTGCACCCTGCAACTTATCTACAATAACCTCATATTAATCTCTGTGCAAACCACCAACTCCTTGAGAACCAACAATATAATCTATATTTTAAATCAGAGGAGCATTCAGTATTACAAACTATCATTTTGAAGTAATGTCTACCAACCACAAACTTTACTTTGAAACCAAATTGTTTCTTGTCAGTCTTGGAAGCCAAGCAGGTAGTCATCAGTCAACCACAAACTGCTGACATACAGAGACCCATCCAGGTCTGAAAACAAATGAAGCTGTTACTGGACATTTCTGGAAAGTCAAACCAAAGGATCAATCTGGGATGTTTCCATTTCCATTTTGTCAAAATGTCCAGTCAGTCAGATATTTTCAATATGTAAAGAGTCACCTGCAAATCACTGTAATACACCAAGTGAAGGAACTGGACTTGGGAAACAGTTTTAGCAATGTATTCAATCTTTGCCTAAGTATGTGATGTCTCAATTTTAGTGCCCAAAGCCAGACCTCTCTCTTTAACTGGAAATACTAATCACTCAGCTATTTAACCAATATCCAAATGAAATAAATTTTACACATTTTTGTGTAGGCTGGAGAATAAAAGGAAAACTTTATTGTACTAAAACGCATTTTCGTGTTACCTGGAAAAGCAGTAGATCAAAAGTTATCACCACAAAATTTGTTGTCATTCTAACCAATACTGAGGTAGGCCAAAAAGGTGGGCAAGACTTTGTATGCTATTTGAGGAAAGATTATACTTAATTCCTAACTTACATAAGGGAATATCTCACTTTGTGGTCCTGGGCATAAAAAAAAGTCTCATTAATTTCCATTCAACATAAGTAACTGCCATTCAAAGCCAAAGCTAATTCATAACTGCTCCATTATTTTCAGAACAAGCTCACTGGAGGGTAGGTCTATATCTGCTTAGGGAATGCATTTCCATGGCACCAGTACTGACCACTTATCAATGCACTCCTTCATCCTAACAAAAGGATGTGTGCTGAGGAGCACATTGAAAATGGAAAGCAAATAAACAGCTCGTAGGTAGCACTCTGGTACCTGCTTCGTGAGTAGTTTCAGGCACCATTGCAGTGGAGGTGAAGGAAGCACTTACAGCTCCAGTGGAATAGTGAGCCTGTTTGCAGAGGAAAAAGCACATGAAAAAGGCATTAGATCTTAGAATTTATCTCCTGAAGATACTATATAAGCACTATGAACACAAAAATGTCATCCTTCTGAAGGCAGACTTTCTGCTCCAGCTCCTACTGAAAGAAACAAATATCCAGTGCAGAGATAATTCTCCATCTGCTACCCACAACATTTGCTCTGATGAAACTGTAGTTAAGGCTGCTCATGAGCTGAGCCAAAGGGGCTTAATGTTTCCACTGCAGTTTAATACATCACCATGCAAAGATTCTATTATGAGAATTTGTTTGTATGTCCACAGGTGGAGGTAGGAAAGGAGCACTGCTGGCAAGACATCTGTACAAGTCTGCAGTGCTGCTGAGCAAGTGGAAGGAAGGCAGTGAAGCACAGAGACACCGTGGAGGGGAGCAAAGCACCCCTCCCACAGAGGGCCCCTCTGCGTGCAGAGGCTCTGCCCGTGGCTCCCAGGGTCTATTTTGGGCTCTCTAATTCTTTGCAGAAAGGAAATGTTAACGTCACACATGGATTTTGGAGCAAATTACAAAGATCTAATAAACCCAGAGACAGTTCAGCAGCTTTGCAGCAATGCCTGTACAGAATCCAGGCCAGGCCAGCTCGTTCCAAAAGGTCTCACTGCACCCCAGGTCAGGTTCCAGCTGTGCCCACCCACCTCATCAGCTGACGAGCCCACTCCCCAGCATGGAGGGGTCACCATTGTCTCTTCCCTCCTTTTTGTCTCCCTGCATTTTTTAAATTATAACACGACAGTGCCATGAAAAAGGAGCAAATGTGATCCTCCTCCTTGGTCACACACATCCCCTAATCCGTCCCTAAGCCTCCTCACTAAGAGCTGTGTGCTGCACTGCTACTCATTTTCATGGAAGTGTAATCAAAGCAAACAGGCACACACATCCCAGAATTATTAAAGGGCAGAAGAATACTCTGTCTTGCCCATTACAAACAGCCTTCAATGTAGGAAATCTAGATGCAGATGAATTATTTCTCTTGAGAACCATGAACACACAGTAACATGCACCTGGAAGAACATCCTTTAAAATATTTCACTAAAATCCTGCATTCCAGTGAAAAAAGAAATGGAGAAGCAGCTGTGGATGATTTATATATTTGCCTACACCAGAAATGATTCACTTGCACTGCCCTTAAGGTGTGCTCTCTCTGCCAATAACTGCAGGGAGCAATGATAAACAAATTCAAAGCCAGAGATTACAACCTGGCAAAAAGGTTCTGCCAACATACACATCATAACCGCATCATAGGGACTCTTCCTTCTTATTGTGCTCCAGTTCTCAGATGTGTGGGTTCATTTACAATGATTTAACAAACAGAAACTCACTGACACATACAATGCTTTTCTAAGGAATCCCAACTGTCATATTTTCATCTGTGACAAATTTCCTTGTGATAAAAACCAGAAGGAGCAGTGTCTGGTTATGCTGCAACACGGCCTCTAAGCTGAAAAACATCTAGTACCATTCCTGAAGAAGTCAGTCAGTGCCAAACTGCAAATTAAGTCAACTTACTGCATTCAGCTTATCCACTTTCTTCTTCTCAGGAGCCTTCATAGTAGCTGCTAAAATATCATCGCCTTTGAATTCCTTATAAAGCTCCAGTAACGTCTCTCGGGTCTCTGTGTTTGTGTTTTTCAAATAGTAAGATGGATCTAATTTTGCTTTTTCTTCATCTAGGTAAGACAAAGTTAAATCACTTCAGAGTTAAAAGAAACATTGTATTTTGTTCTCCTTCAGTTTGTTACATGTCTAATCACACAAAAATCTGCCAGGTATTAATTCTATTTTTATTTTAATAAAAAGGTCTAGTTACTATATTTATTCCTGCAGACAGTGACAAATAGCAATGCATAACTCTTATGACACTGTAACTCGAAATATAGCACAATAAATGCCAACATGATGTACAAGAAAAGAATAAAAAATTAATCCAACTACTGTAAAAATTTATTTGAAACCACTAGAAATTAACTAAGTCCACTCAAGTCTTGTAAAATTTTTATAGAACCATAAAGGCAAAATACATTTGGATACAATACAAACTTCTGTCCTTCATCTCCTGACTGAATGGCCAGGCCTATGATGGAAAGCCTTCCATGTTTGCACAGCACTCAATTGATAGACAGTTAATGATTTCTCAGAGAATCAAGTCTTTGCTTCAAAATATCTTTACACTCCTTAGTGTGAAAGGGACAGATTCCACATTTCCAAGAAGCCTTTCAAGCACCAGCCACTGAGGGATGTCCTTCCAGAAAACAGAGTCAGTTCCACACTTGGGTTGGTGTTTCCTCAGCCTACTTTCATTTCACCCTTACCTGGATCAACTACTTTTATGTTGTTCTTAACGTGAAAGAAGTTTGAGACGTTGAACTTATCCAGGTTTGTCGGATCCTGAAAATAATAATTGAAAACACTAATATCAGAGAGCTTGGCAGGCACCAATGCCATGCAACAGACTGGTCTGAAGGGCAGACACCACCACAGGAAAAGAACAGGGGGAGACAGAACAACTTCCACACTCCCCAAACCACAGAAAGATGAAGAAAATATGAAGCCATCAACCCCAGCCAGTATCAGCCATGAGCCTTTCACACAGACTCCTCAGGGACCTGGAGTTCAGTTCCAAACATAACACTACACACGTATTGCCTACAGAAGAAGTTACTAACAGAGCTAAACTGGTCTACCCTGTCCTAGTGAGAAGAAGGAACAAGGAGCTGCAATCCCCTGACTCTTTCCTTCATTCTGTGGTTTGGTCACATCAGCCACCCCTTCTATTTATAACCCTGGGCCTGCTCTGCACACACTGTGAACTGTTGCAATGCATTTCAGAACACAAACAAACCTCCGAGCAAGTCTCTGCTGCAAGAACTGTTTTGACAGTTGAGGGGTTTTTTTTCCACTTGTGCCTACAGAATTATGTTTAAAAATTAAAAAAAGCAACAAAAATGCTCTTATGAAAACTCAATTTAGTGACCATGGGAGGAAAACAGCAAAAACACACAGTGCATTAACTGGGAGTCTTCACACTATCTCTGGGCAACTTCCTGCAAGACGCTGACCTTTTGTTAGAAAGAGTGAGACAAGGAATGCCTGCTGGTGATCTAGGTTACATTATACTATTATTAAACAGTCCTTAATCCTCTCCTTACAATTACTTCAAGATTTTCTCCTCAAGCTCCTCTGGAGCACCGAAAGGTCAAAATATCAGTCCAGGACACCCAGTCATTTATGGAAATTCTATCTTGCAGAAAACAATTCAAACTAAAATACCAGAGTAACTGCAATAGTTTCAAGGTCAGGATAAAAACAATGCAACAAAGAACATGACCTGGTATTGTATACACTATATATTATCCCAAATAAATTTAACAAAACTTCTCAGACCCCCACTGTTGATAAGATGATCTGGTCATTTCATCTGTGCTAAAAGTAATGGGTAATACAAGCAGAGCTGGTAGCTCCATAACTTATTAAGTGATCTAATTATGCCTTTTATTCACCCCTGACATGGTATTCTTCCACCAGAGAGTGCATTTTGAGATTTACTGTTGGTAGCAAAATCAAAGCACATTTCTGAAGTCAAGCTGTGTGATTCTGTGCTCTAATGCTGACCTTCGGGCTTTCCCAGCCACTATACAATAGTTTTCTGTTGCTGCCTGTCCCACTGTACCCCTCCAACAGATCTTCATCAAGACCTGGACTGCCAAAAAATTACAGCTTTTCTCTTTATGATCTTGCATTAGACACAGACAACCTTTAAATTAAACTACTAAGAAATAGGAAATTTGGACCCATTTTTTAACCGTTTAACCATTTTTGTATCCTCTGACACCAGCACTCTGACTCTTTGCAGACCAGAGCCCCCCATCTGCTTTCCAGGAGATCTGAGACAACTCCAAACCCCAGAACAGAAAAATAATATTACGCAATTCTGTCTCCTCTGAAAAGAGCAAATTTTTTTTTTTTTTTTTTTTTAAATTAGGAGAGAGAAGCCAAGTTTGAGGTCAATTGCTATTCTGGTAAAAGAACATTGCTAGCAGCTGTAGGAATTCCCTTTATGTATCAATAAGGACAAATGTGATGACACAAATAATCTGCAAACATACATTATTTCTATTTTCCATTTCTCATGTTGTATTTCACTACCAAACGCAGGTATGTACCTCATCTGTGTCCTAGGACGCTCAGAGTCAGCCTCTGGAAATGCTGTTTTCTACTGCTAAACACACTACTACAGACAGCCCTATTCAGCTGATATTTGCAAAGCAAAGAATGCTTTTCTAGCAACTTCCTTTATATCCACTTTCTTGCCAAACAGCAGGGTCAGTGACACCAACTCACTCCCAGCTGCAGCTCCCTCGGACACCAGCGCTCAATTTACAGGGGGGAACGGGAAAAAACACAGTGATGAATTTCAGCACAGAACCGAAAGGTTTTCACGAGAAGCAGGATTTGGGCTAGAGCTCCAGTGGAACACAGAAACACAGCAGATTGCAGTCACGAGCTCTGGCTCAGAAACAGAGCCACAGGTGGCAGAGCCTGGCAGTGTGAAGCCACCACGCTGCCTGCAGTGCTGTCAACAAGAGAGCCTGCACAGGAGGCAGCAGGCTGCCTTTCAATAGTGCATATGAAGAAAACACCAGGAGAAAATAACAGCACATTTCTAGATCACATACACTTCAGCAGTTTTAATGCCCAGGCAAGTCATGCCCCTTCAGATTGTACCCTGGCCTCAACAGAGCAAGTCAGACTAGGGCAGCATCTGAACAGAAGTCAAGTTGTACCTGCAAGTTTGCAGTGGGTGATGTGCAGTGCAGGAAATGGCTCTGAATTCTCCTTCAACACCCTGAAGCCATTTTAGTCTGTTTGTTGAAAACCCTTTCTTGAAAAAAATAATTAAAAACTAATTTGGTGAATGGTCAGACTTTATCTGGTCATGCAGACGGTCAAATCTCTTCCAGTGCCATTCCAAGATGGGGCATTTGCTGTTTCTAAACGTATTTAGGAAGAGCACACCACAAGACTGTGCATTGCATTAGCTAACCACAACCCCTAATGAGCTGTTCACCTCAGAGGAACAGACCCACTCCACCCCTGGTGCCACCCCAGCTGGGTGTGGGAGGCGCAGACCCCGCGTGGCCGAGCCCTCCTCGCGCCCTCCTCGCCGGGCCGCGCGGCCACCACGGCAGTTTGGGTTGTGTCAGCAGGGACTGCTCTGAGCCAGACAGAGACAGAGACCCAGCAAGACAGAGACCCAGCACGGCCAGAACACAATGGAGGTGAAAAGTAGTGATAAAACCCACACAGGGAGTAACTAAAGTGCCAGCTGCTGCCCTTTGAGGTTCAGGGGACTAGAGCATCTGTGAAAATCAAAGCCAGGCAAGTAACAGGGACACACTCTTTATACACACATCCAATTCCAACCCTATAAAACACACACAAATATTTTTTTTAGTGGCTGCACATTTCAATTATTTGTTTAAAATAACTTCATTTTCCATACTGCTGCCCAGACACATTTTTAGCGTCTCATGTTGTCCTTTTTTAGTTTTCCAAATCCATTACCAACCATGCAGTTACACTGAAATTACATTTTTTGGGAGTTTTCAATCTGAAAAAAGCTACATTTTTTGCTTCCATTGGATTGAAAACATTTTACTTCGTTGAATTAGCTTGAACAGCAACAAGCCCAAAGGAACAGAGCAAAAATATTTAAAAACATGCTGTGAAGCACTGGGGAGTAGGGAAGAAGGGCTACACTTAATTTAAACTTAGACATAAATGAAAAATATTTTTCTATTTGAATTAGACTGTATTAGTCTTGGTTAATGGCAATTACCTGTTCATGAGATGCATACTAACTCACAATTTCTGTAATAATGATCCTGGAATCCTTTTTCCCCTATTTTCAAATCATGCAAGCTTAAAAGTGCCTGCTTTTAAACGAAAGGATTAGACCTTTTGATACTAAACTTCATCTGTAAATAACTATCTTTTACAGTCTGAAGTTTTATAATGTTATTTTAATTTAGGTTTTAATTCTCCTAAAATCAGTAAAAGAACAACACTGGTATTTATTAAGAAGAAAAACATTCTGAGCAAGCATTTAGAGAAAATACTCTGGCTGCTTATTTTACTCTCCTTTAGAGAAACACCCTGGAGAAAATGCTTTTCTGGAGCTTTGACTCTTTTAGACATCTTCAAAAGAGTGAGATGGACAATCAACCTCAGTCTTAATGTAACATGTCAACTTCCTAAAAGTTTAAACCCTTCACATTCTAAACCAGGTTTCTTTTGGTGCCACAGACCATGCAGGACACCTCACTACTCTGCCAGACTGTTACATGGCATCGTTGTAGCTCAGCTGGATAACAAAGAAAATACAGCAAAGTTTCTCTGTTCAGTCATTCTAGTTTTCTGCCAGGACAGTGAAATAGCAACCTTTCACCCCCTGCAAAAAAATCTGGTTTATATTTATCTGTATGGTACAAGATGTACCAGAGAGACGAGTTTACCTGCAGAGTCACGATGTCCTGCCGAGTGAAGGGCTCATCTGTCAGGAGATCCTTGTAGCTCTTTGGTTTGATGTTCAGCTGCTCGACGGCCTAACAGCCAGGCAAAAGACACTGAGATTAAAAACCAGACTCTAGTGCAGAAATATTACAAGTAAATATGTGATATCAATAAAATCTTACAGTACAAATCACGAGGAAAACAATCTCACCTCAACCAGCAGATGCAATATTTTCACCACGTGCTTTAACAAACAAGAGGCTTTTGTCTCTCATCCCTACAAAACCTGACAGTTTTGTGTGGCTTGATGACTTTTTTAAAACAAAATCTCGCAGTCTCCATTCCAAAGTTATGCCTTTCATTTAAATCGAATTAATCATAAAAGTATTGAGAAAATAGGAAAGATCTTGCTTTCAGTTTCCTAAGCTCTTATCTGCGAAAAATCCCCCGAATCTGCCTTATTCACCCAAATGCCCTGTGTCCCCCTCAGATGACAGTGAGGATATTTTTCCAGTACCTCTAGAAGTCCCTACACTAATTCCATGCTTACAGCAACCCAAGAAATGCTGCTGCTTCAGGTGGTACCACAGGGGAAAGGAGCCTCTTGGCACAGCCCCTCCAGTAGAAATTAGGCAATTTGTATTTTGTTGATGACAGCAGAAAGAAGACAAGAGAAGATTTGTCTCTTAATTCAACCAAGGAGCATATAAAAGCTACTCATTTTGATCCACAAGATTCAGTGCAGCCAGATTAACTTCAAAAACAGGTTTTAAAAATATAATTTAATTCACATCCTAAGGTTCTTCCCATTTTGACGGCAAAAGTTGCACAACAATTTGTGAAGTTGGTTCACCTCTTTATATTTTAATTTCCCTGGCTGTAAAATAGGAATAAAATCTACCTGTCTTTCTGAAACATTCTGTGACCTTGAATGAAATGCATCAAGCATAAAACATTAATAATGAAATGCAACAGAGAACCTACCTCATAGGCAAACACATTTCCAGTAGTCTTGATGGCCACAATATGGGAGTTATTGGTGAATACAGTGAAGAGCACTGGACAGTGGTACTTGCCTGACAAAAGGGAAAAAAATTTAAACTTCACAGGAAGACTTGCAACTGTTTTGGAATAGCTAATTTCTCTTATCTCTGTGGAGAATATCTACATTAATTTTGAATATGAAGTGTAACTTCAGTGTGTATTTAATGGCGTTTAAACAACATTTTGATTCCCCAGTGACAGATAAAGTGCTAGAAAAAGTAACACTTCAGAGAACTATAAAACAAGCAAGGAAAATGCAGTTTTGAAATCTACTGTCTTCAATTCCCCAACACAGAACTCTGTCCAACTTGGCTGACATCTAAGAAGTACCACAATATAACTGCTATTGTTGTAATCAAAGACCTACTGATAACATGAGCCTGTACCCTGTAACACGCCCAGTGCTCTGTAACACTCCTGAAGTTTAGCTTCTATCCTACAGAAAAGTTCACAGCAGCTATGGTGCTTTTAGGAGAAGGGAGCATTTGTATTCAAATGTGGCAAGCAGAATGCCATTAAATCCAAACACGTTACTCAATAAGGAACCCAGCTTCTGCTCTAATCAAGCTGTGAATTTTCCCAGGAGGGTCAGCATAAATATTAAGCATGTCAACAGCAAGCAAACTGATGGGAGGCAATGCAGGAGGAAAGAGAAAAATGTCTGCATGATCTCAGCAGAAAGCAATTAGAAAAAGGTTATTAATACTTGATCAGTTTGCTAGACTTGGGGGTTTGGGTGAGATTTTTGAAATAAGCTGGGCCTATTTGGCTCTTTTTTTCCTCATTACCACTTGAAAATCAAAAGCAGCAGGGAGGCCAGAACAGGCTGCTCCCAGCACCTGCAGACAGGAGAGGCAAACACCCCGAGATTTACCAGGCAAACACCCCCAGAGATTTACCAGGCAAACACCCCAGAGATTTACCAGGCAAACACCCCAGAGATTTCCAGGCAAACACCCCAGAGATTCACCAGGCAAACACCCCAGAGATTTACCAGGCAAACACCCCAGAGATTTACCAGGCAAAGACCCCCAGAGATTTACCAGGCAAAGACCCCCAGAGATTTACCAGGCAAACACCCCAGAGATTTCCAGGCAAACACCCCGAGATTTACCAGGCAAAGACCCCCAGAGATTTACCAGGCAAACACCCCGAGATTTACCAGGCAAAGACCCAGAGATTTACCAGGCAAACACCCTGAGATTTACCAGGCAAACACCCTGAGATTTACCAGGCAAACACCCAGAGATTTACCAGGCAAACACCCCCAGAGAT
>JAWWES010000037.1:6037678-6049523 GCA_035583135.1 Lophotriccus pileatus
CACCCCGAGATTTACCAGGCAAAGACCCCCAGAGATTTACCAGGCAAACACCCCGAGATTTACCAGGCAAAGACCCCCAGAGATTTCCAGGCAAACACCCCGAGATTTACCAGGCAAAGACCCAGAGATTTACCAGGCAAAGACCCTGAGATTTACCAGGCAAACACCCTGAGATTTACCAGGCAAACACCCCCAGAGATTCACCAGGCAAACACCCCAGAGATTTCCAGGCAAACACCCCCAGAGATTTCCAGGCAAACACAAATAAAGCACAACTGCTGAGGGCACACACGTGTGGATCTGGATAGAAGGGATCTTTACATGGAAGAAACTGCAACACCCAAAGATGTTCTGCACCACACAGGTGTGAGCAGAGAAGATCCTCACATGCAGCAACCATCCCACGTGCTAAGATCTAAAGAAAAGTTTGCTGATGGACAGAAATGCAACATTTTAATTTCCCTCTTTTGGTGCATTTTCCCTTGAACAGTTACTGACACAGAATGCACCTCCTTAAGGAAAAGGCTTCTAAGGCTGAGTGGCTGTAGTCATTCCACCCCAGCATTATGAACTGGACTTCTTTAAGGAAAGCACAATATCACAGTATTTTTCGAAAACCTTGGCCACAGAAACTATTGATCAATTTTTAACACCTTGCTCTTGAGACAGATGGAACACAAGGTGCAGAAGAAATCCATCAGCTACACAAAAAGCTTGTAGTCCATGGACTTTGGTAAGATAAGGAGACAGACACTCCAGAATTTTATTCCCACCTAATCTTTGCAACTCTCATTTCAAAGAAATCATTATCTCCCTTTAGCAGATGAATTCATCTCCACTCTTCTCTTTTGTTCCTAGCATCCTCTCTTAAATGGCAGACTTTTTATCCTGCAGAAATAAAACTCGAGGCTGCTGTCTTGTGTGTTTCTACTCATAAAATCCCACGTGTTCATTTAAGTCTAATCCCTTTTATAAACAAAAACCTGTTCAAAACCAAGTGAACAGCAAATATTGCCATAGGCAAGTTAGAAATAAGACAACATTACAGAAATTTGGCCTTTTCTGATTCTTTCCTTAAAGTAAAGAGTACCTTGCTGCAGTAGCAGCTACAGTAAAGTGAAATTGCTGAATAATTTACAGCTCCCCAGTGTAAAGAAAAACAGAAATTGAACTTTAAAGGTAAACATATCACTCGCAAGAAGTTATTCTACTCAAAAAATAAAAACCATGATAGAGAACAAACATGATGTAAATTTACCATGAGTAAGATAAACCAGGAGTTATTAAAGCACTCATTAGGGAAAAAACCAACAAAACACCATCAAAGAAAATGACTGCACTTACCTTCACTGTTTTTAGCAAAATTCAGCTTTATAAGTGATTTGGCATCTAGTTTCTAAAGAAAATGAAGCATTAAAAAGATTAATCACAACAGAACGTAACAATGGAAATAAAAGGAAACTGTAACATCACTGTTAGGATTTTAATAGTACATAATTTATTAATAATATATTGCAAGTTGTCTGAATCATCAGAACCCTGGGAATTTAAGTCACAGCTCACAAAAACAAGACTCACAGAGCCTGAGAACTGGGATACATTTGCTCACAGGGCTGTTTGACACAGTCCAGTGCCAACCACAGGGAATAAGCTCAACAAGTTGCACAACTGTCTTAGCACAAACTGGAAGGGGATTTTGCATGCAGAACTAAGAGGCAAAGACCATTGCTGCTGATCAGAAGGGGCAATTCAGCTGGGACCTCTGATGAAAGTCATAGAGCCACCAAACCATTCTGGCAATCAAGCTTGATGCCTTCTCTGAAATAACTGTAATATTCCTTTTACCCAGGAAATGTGCAGCAGAGCCCACATGATAACTAGCAATAATGAAGAGGAATGGTGGCACAAGTTCTCTGGAGAAGCATTTGAGGTCATGAAGGGAGTCTCAAGAGAGATTTTCAGTCACTTTATCCCCAGGTACTTCAGCCACTTAACCCCCAACAATTCCATGGAAGAGGGAACTGAGATGGCAGCTGAGGCTGGGATAATGTCCAACTCTAGAGTGGACACTAAGCTAGTTCCTGCTCTCCCACCTTCATCAGAAGGATCTCTGTGGCATTTTCTGCTGCCCTCTCTCCGGAAAGGTTTTCTGACACGGGCAGGGAAGAACTATCGAGCTGGCAAACATTTCTGGATGATTAGGCTGCTCCCTCCCTGCAGCCTTCCCTGAGACATGAAAGCTGCAAACACCCCCAAAATAACAGTGAGCCTTCAGTAACATGACAGGCCCACGTGTGCCAGTCACTGCACAGGGGCACCCCGTGGTGTGGGCACGTCACTGACACGACAGGGCACCCCACAGCCCACTGGGATGGTCACCAGTGCTCATGGGGCACCCAGGCGGAGACAAGAGTCAGCCCAGCGAGCTCAAGGCCGAGTCAGGATCTAAGGCCTACAAAAATAACAACAAACCCTTGATTGTATCAGTCAGAAACTGTCAGAGGCAGTTTCAATGCCAAATGGATCATTAAGAGCACACGCAGCACAGGCCATTTAAAAGAAACAATGGGTTCCCTTCTCCAAACATGCACCTGAAGAGATTAGGGAGGTTTTCATAAGGCAGACAGCTCTCTATAAACAACTGCGAGTGGAGACCTGCCAGCCGGGGCTGACACTGCTGCTCCAAGCACTGTGGCAGAGAGGGATAACAAAAGCATGTGGAACTGAGTCAGTGGGCTTTTTGTGCCCAACCAAATTCACATCCTCAGTTCATGAGGACACGCTGTGACAGCTGGACTCGCTCTTTATAGGAGGCACTTCTCAGGCCGCCCTCACCAACTGGCAGGCTCGTGTGCTGCCAGAAGGGAACCACCTCTCTCATTTATTAGCAATGAGGGCTAGCAGGAATAAGATGGGAAGGGAAAAACAGGCAAGATTAGGTTATATTAGTTATAATGATGGAAGACCAGTGCTGCTGTTCTTCCTTAAGTGGATTCTTGAAAAAAAAACCCAAACCACCCCAGTTATCTGCCCACTGTTAGAGTACAAAGGACAGTAAAGGTAATGGCAGCTTCTGAAATGACTAAGTGAATGTAGAGCTTTATTCATTTATTTATCTTCTTACACGAACAAAATTATCACAGAAGTAGTAGGGGAACAGTAGAGTTGCCAAAATGAACATCTGATCCTGGACAGATCTATTCAACCTAAACAACTATTAACACAAAGCAGCATCCATCTGTGCATATGTTGTGCAACAGACCAAAAATGATGTTTCAGAAACAGTTTCTTTAGAAATACAACCACTGGAAACACTGATAATTTGAAGCAAGGTCCTTAAATTATCTTCCTGGCAGCCCTGAGCTATGCCCAAAACACATGAGCAGATCATCTTTAAACAAAAATGGAAACAGTTCCCTAAGAAACAGTTTAGCATGATTGAAGATTCCAATTTAGACCCTGACAGAAATTTAGCAGAAAAGACAGACTAAACTGCCATGCAGACTTTCAAGGCAGCAGAAGCTGCAGTGCACTCTTTCATCTGTCAAGGTATGATGTATCACTAGAAGTGCTGTCAAGTCCTTGGACTCTGACTCCATTCCCAGGGAAATCATATGGTATTTCAGGTCACATCTTCCCATAACATGGAAAAAGGCTATTTTTCAGCAGCAGTTCCTCTTGGTGCATCAGCTGCTCATGCTGGATCAGCACAGATCCCACTGAGACCAGCACTTACACCACAACAGTAAATTAAAAAATGGTGATTGTCAAGTAGGAGTTGAAATCTGCAAACTGCCTGGAGCATTATTCCAGGGTGGGAACTCTGTGGTGAAATGCTGTATGAATACTACAAACTGTGACTCTGCAGACTGGCCTGCCAACAGGCTCGTGTTGAAGAAGTGACCTTGGCATGTCAACTCACCCCCTCTGGAGCAGCTCTGTGCTGTGGTTTGTGTGGCGAGGCAGGAGGGGGATTTAGTGCTCGGGCAAAGGAAACCTTTGGAGCCCCAGAACAGCAAAACCAGGTGATGACCTGCTACGAAGGACTGCTTGGGGCCCAAGAGCAAGCTGCAGGATCTGGCAGCTGCACACAGAGCAGCTGCAGAGGAGGGATCCACACCTCAGGACTTCCAGGAGGTTGAGTTGTGGAAGACCCACACACTACACAGGAAAGGATGAAAGAAGATGATACAGACAACATGTGTAATATTATTTTTTCCTCTCGAGTTCTTCAATTCACAGGAAAACAGGATTATCTCGCATGTGGGTGAATTCCCTTTATGTATTCTCCATCAAAAGCCAGAGCTTTCCAAGCACCATCACACAGTTTGTTGCCATGGCAATGACCGCTATGCCACAATCGGGTGCCGGTCCTCCCGAGAAGAGACAGCAGGAATGAATCAATCCTAAAATGAGTTAAGGCACTTGCTGTCATGTATTTCTTAATAATGCATAAGAGAGCAGAAATATTGCATACACTGCTCAAGTTCAAAACAATTTCCAACCTGAGTTTCCCTGACACACACCTACCATCCAATTTCAGCCACCCTCCAGTGAAGAAAGCGAGGGAAAATAAAGTGTTTATTAAAAACACTTGATCTAATTAAAATTCTAAATTCTTAATGAAAACGGAAGGCCACAAGCATCTGCCACTTCCCCTAAGCAGAAATAAGAGCTGCATATTCACTTCTAAAAATACTTTATGCAGAAATACTGGAAAGCAGACGCATTTCACAGCACGTAGTGCCAGCTGCTCCACAGCAAGGCAGGCTAAAAACACCCGAACGCTAACCCGCGTGAGCTCTCCTCTCAGTGACTCCTCTCTCGCAGGCTCACTCCACACAGGCAGCCAAGGCTACTTTTGGCCATGACCCACTTTCCCGCAGCAGGAGCAGCCCAGCCCTGCGCGCTCTCGTCTCTCAGCCGGCAGCGCTGGCTCCGGCGGATCCCGACGGGAGCGTCCCCCGTGGGTGCCCACGCAGGGCCACCCCCACGCCGGGGTCAGTGGGGCACTGTGGCACTCCTGGTGGAACACGCCGACGGTTTGGAACTACACCCCTCTCTGTCAGCGCTGCTGCGTCTCACGAAGATGTGACCTACAATCCCCACACCAATTAGTTACGCTCTCTGAGCCTCTCTGGGCTGTGCCTGCACGTTGTTCTCCCTAACGAGGCTCTGGATGCACAGCAGCCTGAGAAGCCACCTCTGCTCACACTCGGCAGAGCTGGGGATGCACAGGGAGGGTTGTGCTGAGCACAGACAGACCCTCCCACTCTGCAACAGCAACCCAGTAAGTGCTGAAATGCCCAGCACCTGGGGATCCAACACCCTGCTGGGACAGCCTGGATGGCCTTTGCCAGGAACACACAACAATCCAAGGAGGCTAACATGGGGAAAAATTAACATGTCATGTCTCAGCTGGCTGACGAGAAATCACTCAGAGCTGGTGTGGCCATTTGGTAGGTTTTCATCCCACCCAAACAAGAGTTACCTCTGTAGAGAGAAGAGAAAGCCAGAACAAATACTGGTACTGAAACACAATGTGGCCTACCAAGTACCAAACTTAGCTTCACAACAGCAGATGAACTTTGCATGGAATTCTTTGGTTCCTTTAAAGACGAGACCTGTTACACATAATTTTGCATACAACTTCCCACTTTAAGAAGCCCTCTTACAATTTCCCCTGCTATAAGATCTTACAAAAATACGGGGATATGAACTGAACGAATAGTACTGGAATAATTCCATGTATAATGTTACTTATTTCAGATCTTGTAAATGGATTTAGTGAGGATAAAGGGTGTTGGAAACCCTCAAGTCTACACATTAGGGTATGTGACTGGAAACAGCAGCACTGTTTTAACAAGATAAGCCATCTTCACATAGTTTAATATTTCATGAAAAGTTTGGGGTCAGAGCCAAGAGGCCAGAACAGTCTCACAATTCAAGGTATTGCTTCTACGTTCAGTTCAACAGTAAAAATGCTTGACATGTATCAGTGGACAACTGCCTCTCAAATGCTAAAAAGCTACCCTCAGTTCACGTTCTGCTGCTGAACTGCAGTTTTCCTGCACTGCTAAACTGGTGTGGAAACGGTCACAAAAGATCCTTCATTATGCACTTCCAGACCACTGTATTTACATATCTAAAAGTTAATTAAACTGACACCATATGGTCACCAAAGCCTTGTCCAGAGAATCATAAAGATATGCTTGATAACACACATGGCTCACAGGGAGCAGCAATAACGTTGCTCTATCAAAGAGCACATTAACAGAAATTACCACGAGAAAAAGATGTGTAGTTGCACGTGCAAGATCAAACCTGCAGTCTCAGTGCAGTCAGAAGTCTGTCAACCCACAGACCCCCAGCCAAATATGACAAGGAAAATAAAGCTTTGCAGAAGCACCAAAACTCTAGTCCCCGATTTTAGTGAAAAATAGGCAAGTAAGGATCTGTGGGAAACCTCAGGCTGCATCTCATTTAAGGCCAGAGCGCTTCACAGCTGCTGGTTTTCCAAGTGTCACAGCCACAAAATCCCATCCAACGTGCACACTTTCACCAAAACACAGAAAAGGAAAAGAAGAGACCATCTGTTCAGTCTGTAAAACCTCGATGTAAATGCTTTTTTGCTGTAAGGGATAGGATGCATTAGAATTAATGCCAGTCATGTGTCCTGTGTCCAGAGGTGGGTCACCGGCTCAGACACTGCCCAGCACCACCGAGGCACGAAGGAGGCACAGCAGCTTGCCCAGGGACTCAAGACACTGCAGGGTTTGAAATGCCTTTTCTGATAAAGCACTTGAACAGTAAGTACAGGCAAATCTCATCTTCTTCACCCTCACGGCCTCCCAAAGATACAGGGAATTGAAACATAAATCCTCTTTTCAGGACAGAGGAAGGCTGACTCGCAGTGGTGCTGAGTACACTGCACAAACACACAGATACACCTCCAGAGGAGGAACAACCAACCATCCATGTTTGTCAGCAACAAAGGGGAGTGGGAAATTTTCAGAAAACCCAGCAGAAGAGAAGTCATCTTTCAGGACACCAGCCTCAGTGGGACCTTCATCCCCCTGCCCCTCCGTGTGCTCAGTTATGACACACGACATCCTGGTCATTCCTCAGGGCAGGAATCACGTCCTCACATGTTTCTATCCAGCAGCCTTGAGAGTTCACTGGTCAAATATTAACTCATTTAGACTGTTGACTAAAAGCTAATAATTCCTGAGGCAAATGAGGTGAGGTGGCACAGCTCAGTTGCTGCCCACTGAAGAGTTCCTCTTGTTCAAAGAGGGTTCCAGGCACTGCAGCAGAGCCTTGCCTGCTGCCCCAAACAGAAATTCACCTAGAGAGAGAACCTTCATGAGAACAGCTGCAACCAGCCATGTCTGAAAGGCTGGCCACAGAAACACAGGCAGCAACAGTCAACTGGAAACAAACCAAACCAAAAGAGAGAAAAGGAAGCAACACTGCTCATCCTGGCTAACTCTTATTTCTAAATAAGTACCTGCTTCTGAAATGACCCAGCTTATCAAGAAAAAATGCAATAAATCACCATTTTCTCAAAACATTCTTCCATCTAAATGGATACACTGAAACTGTTCTCAGTCTTAGCTATCTTATGTAATATATCAAAGTATTATCAAAGTATTTCAGGAAGAGATTAGAAAATTTTCCTACCATTGTACCAGGCATTCAGATAGTATTTACTGTGTATGGCTGAGATTAACTCTGTTCAAAGAAGATATATTAAAATTTAACAGATGTGGAGAAGGGCAACTGTGACCATTTAGGGTATGAAGAACTCAAGGGCATGAAAACATCTGACAGGAAAATACAGGTCTCAACCAGAAAATGCCAAACAGCTGCAAACACTGACAGAGAGAAGTGCAATTCTGGCACAAATACAAACAAGACTAAGTTGGTCCAACCCAAAATTTACAGAAGATATCTATCAGATGAGAAACCATCAGAAGAACCTCCCAGCAGTCATAGCAGGCAGAAAGCAAACACCAGCTCAAGACAGAGCACACAGTTCACAAGGCAGACTGTGAGAGAGCCAAAGACCTCAGACAATCTTCCACTTTTCTGTTCCTGATCATTTCACCTTTCTTTCTGCAACACATGGAAACCAAGATGGATTTACCTGAACCATTTTTCAGCAGCAAAGTTTTCCTTGGTTTTACTTCTGTAAGCTTTGTTCTGTGCTCTGTAATAATGTATTACTCACCCAGAACAGAACTGTATTCCCACCCCCCACTGAAACATTTTTTTACAAATAAACAAGAAAAACACTTCAAATGTACAAGAAAAAATATGGCAAGTTTAACAAAAGGGAAAAAAGCGGCCAATTGACATTTAAACTTAAGCAATATCTGAAGACCTGACTGAATTGCATGAGACAAATTAAGAAATACACTTTGAATTTCAAAGCTGAAGATGTGCTGACTTCTTCTGGCATGGAGGTGAAAAGCATTCTCTAGAGAAGAATTAAAGTTCTCATTCATAGATCACTCATATTACATCCAAATGAGACCTGAAGTTACTGATCCACCTAAATGATCACTCATTTCCAAAGCCCCAAGGAGAAAACGCAGCAGACATGACTTGGGTTTCAGGTGCTGTGTTCTGATGCTGAGGAACAAACACTGAAACAGGGATGTGACTCACTGCTGGGTTCTCCAACATAATGAAAAATATCTCAACTGGCCTTAATTAGACAGTCCCAGCATTCTAGATATGGAAAACTGATGTGGAAATAGCCTGCCTGTGGAAGGCTACAGAGCATTTTCCTCTCAACATTTTTTATCTAGAGAAAGGATAGAAAAGCTCAAAGTAAGAACAATCTCTTTGGAAACAGTAAGTGAATAAAATTTTCAAGAGAAAAAGGAAAAATCACAAGGAATATCTGACTCCTGCTGCAATGTGCCATTTTTAGAAGATCATCAGAATCCTAAGGTAACATTACCACCATGTTGCAGAAAGGTCTAGGCAAGCACTCTGAAAATGCATCCCTGTGAACATTATCTGCACTATTACATTTTCCTGACAATGTACATTGCCACACTGGGTCACCTTCAAACCACAGGCTCTTGTTGATGACACCCATTATTTGCTGCTCATTATCTACAAACACACCTGGAATAACACAATTAAAGCAGCAATCTGCAGTAAATTACTGCACAGAGCAGAGGAACTGCATTAAAAGCCATTGTCACTGTTGATTTAGCCAAGGAGGGCCACACGAAACCTGAACTTGTCCTCTTCCCAGTTCAGAGATCTGTTCCACACCCACATCTGTCTGTGATTGTCATCTCAACACCTGTGACCCCTCAAAGAGTGAGGTTCATCCAACCCACTGACAGGAATCCATTTCTGAAGCACACAGGCCCTGCACTGATTATATGATCCAAGTGGAAAGCAATTTGTAGTGAACCATAAAGCCCTGGCTGGAAATGAAACTGCCTTTAACACCACTGCACTTGCTATTTCCCACACTGCTCACACACTGCAGTTTCTTTAGTCACAATATTGCCCAAGTAGGAGAAGTACCTAATCCCTCTTTCTCAGTATGTTCACTCCTCGGGTGAAGAAATTCTTATCAATGCTTTCTATTTCTCTATCTGTGCTTTCAAAATACATACACGTTAAAAACACTTTCATGTTTAAGGAAGTTTCACCTTTGCTCCAATTTCTGCATCCTTTTCAGGCAGGATTTCCCTTATTTAGACAGCCAAAGACTTTTTAAAGTGCATTAAAAAAAGTGCTGTAAGGTTGTTTATTCCTTTTTAAAGTGGGATTAATAAATTCAGCAGTAAAAGAAATAAATCTCCTCCATATCCTCTTCATCAAAGCAGGTCAGCAGGCTTCACTGCAAGACCAGCAACTGATTTCTGTGAGACTGACTGAAATCTAGTTGATCAAATTGAAAAGAAACCACGTTTTCACAAGAAAATGAAGTAACAACAACCAGCAATATTTGGGAGAGCAATTAGCTACTAATCTATTTAAGGAATGCATTTGAGAATGATTTTCCAAAGTTTTGAAACAACAGATTTGGTTGCAATTTTTTCTTTTGAGGGTAAGAAGCTACTGGTTTTGAAAGTGCCTGCAATTCTTGAGGACAGAGCCAGGTAACAGCCAGGCAGTGCAGGTGGCCCCCAGCAGGGGAGCCCTCGACGTCAGCTCAGAAGCACAGGCACTGAAAACACTCACACAGCTGGCTCTGGACCAAAGCCTTGGAAGCAAACACCAGAAATCAACTGGCTTCCCAGTGTTCAAAAGAACTAAACTCTCACAGAAAAGGGGGAACAAGAGGCAAGGACAGCAGCTACTTATGAGACAGAGAAACACTTGCCCGAGGTCACAGAGCTCGATCAGGGCTGAGGCACAGCCACAATAACCTGGCCTGCCCACACAGTCAGAACGTCATGAACCAGAGTGGAAAAATAAGTACTGACATCAGACACATTACAGTGCAAAGCAGGAAAAATAGCTCAGCCCACACACAACAGATCCATGCAACAAAGAACAGTTTCCTTGAAGTTCCTGTCAAAAGGCACGCTGGTCTGTCATCTGTTCACATTTGAGATTCCACATACCAGACAAGCTCTGGCCCATCTCTCCTCGCAGACAGGTACCCTGAGCCCAGCTGGCTGACCTGTGTGGGTGTGCTGGGCAGGCTGGCACAATAGGAGACATCCTGGCAGGCTTGCAGCTCTCCACAAGCCCAAGTGCTGCTCTCAGGAAAAGGAATCAGCTAACTATGGGTTTTATTTTATGCAATTTTAGTGTAAAGATAAGCTAGGGCAGCGTCCTGACAAAGCTGCCAAAAAAAGTAAGTGAGCCAGTGCTGACTGACAGGTTGTAGTTGAGCTGCAAGAGATGCACTGCTGGTGTAGTAACAAGCATTTTTTCCCCAGTGCATTCTTAAAAAGTGGGGGAAATAAATCTAAAGTTATTTTCTGCAGTAGCTCATGGGAAACTCTAGGCAAGGGTCAACAGTGATATGTTTCTCCTAAATGGACATTGGTGTTCTTACTGCACTTCAGGAGAATGTTCAGAAAAGCAACAAAAAATAAACCATAAGCCATTAGAAAGTCTAGAAAAGGAAAACAAAAATATTGAAATATTTTAAATATATGAAAGAACAACTGAGATCTTGGCATTGCAGCATTTCTTTAAAAGGAAGGCCGTTCCAGTAGTTTAGGATTCATAAGAATCACAGAAGTCCCTTGTAGATTATTCAGAAACATCAATTAATAAAAGACAGCACAGTCCTACCCTGGAGCATTGTGAAAACAAATATATTAATGACTGCAAGGCTCTCCAGTTCTCCACTGAGGGGTGCCCTTCAGGAATAAGACAGCCAGACAGGATCAGTGAGTGCCAGGAGTGCCCCATTAACAGTGCCATTTCCAAGTAGCTTATTGACTTCTCTAAAGCATCTGTCCTGTAGCAAACCTTAACAAGAGAAGCAAAAGCCACAGAGGATTTCATTATAATTTTTTACTTCAGGACAAATAAATGGAAAAATTCTCCAGAGCCTCATCACTGATGTCTGCAAAGTAACTTCAAAAATGCCTGTACACAACATGGCATTGCAGCTGGTCTGCCTCAGCTCCTTTATAACAAACCCAGAGTCTTTCTGTAAGTCACCAACCCCTTCCAGAAGATCCCTTCTGGTTTCCATAGCAAGCTGCACAGGGACAGATCACACAGAGGACAGCACAGTCCAGAGAGGCACCAGCTCAACCCACTGCCTGCCTCTGCCCCCTGCCCCATCCCCTCCCTCCCTCCCTCCCGGGATCCCGCGCGTCCCCGGCGCTCTGCCCCGTCCGCC
>JAWWES010000037.1:6053150-6067161 GCA_035583135.1 Lophotriccus pileatus
GGGACGCTCCGCTGGGGCATAAACGGGGCCTTTCCGAGCAGCACGGCGAGCCCCGGGCTGGGCTCACACCCGATGTGCCCACCCCGAGGGACGCGGCCCTTCAGCCCTGCGGTCCTTTACCTGCTTTCTTGCCCCCGTAGAACTGCGTGTACTCGGCGCACGTGATGTACCTGCGGGACAGCGGCGGGACAGCGGCGCTCAGGGGGCCGGGCACGGGCACGGACACGGACACGGACACATGGACACAGACACACGGACACGGACACGGACACAGACCCAGACACAGACCCAGACACAGACCCGGCCCAAACCCAAACCCAAACCCAGACCTAGCTCCAGCCCCAGCCCCAGCCCAAACTCATAGCCCGCCCAGCCCCGGCCCGGCGTCCCGCTCCCCCCGGCCCCACACCCGCTCACATCTTGTCCTTCTGGTGCTGTCTCTTGCCCATGGCGGCGGCTCGGCCCAGGCCCGGCCCAAGCTCGGCCTAAACCCTGCCCGCCTCAGCCCGCGTGAGGGACTCGGCCGTGCCTCCCGCCGAGCGGAAACAGCGGCGGCGAGCGAAGCGTTCCGGGCTGGGCTCGGCTCGGCCCGGCTCGGCTCGGCCCGGCTCGGCCCGGCCCGGCTCGGCTCGGCCCGGCCCGGCTCGGCTCGGCCCGGCTCGGCTCGGCTCGGCCCGGCTCGGCTCGGCTCGGCTCGGCTCCGCGGCCGGACAGCGAAGGAGGCCGCGGGGAGCGCCCGGGCCTGCGGGGCTACGGCGGCCGAGAGGGACCTTCCGTCAGCAAGGAGAGCGCAGGGAGCGATGGGGAACCGAAACGGGGATTTCAGGTGGATATCAGGAAGGATCCCTGCCCTGGGAGGGTGGGCAGGCCCTGGCACAGCCTGCCCGGAGGAGCTGTGGCTGCCCCTGGATCCCTGGGAGTGTCCAAGGCCGGGATGGACGGGGCTTGGAGCACCCTGGGCTGGTGGAAGGTGTCCCTGCCCGTGGCAGGGCTGGCTCTGGGTGAGCTTTGAGGTCTCTTCCAACCTTTAATGTTCTATGACTCTAAAAAGGCAACTAAATTTTATGAAGTTGTCTTAATAAAATAAATGGTCACAAGTCTTCCTCCCTTGAAGAAAGTGTGTGTGTGTTTGAAGTGAGTGCTGCTTGGCACCTCTGATCTGCCTGCTTTTAAACGTAAAATTCCATTTCCCATACCTCAGATAAACCTTTCTTATCATTTACAGGCCAGGCCGGAGGGCAGTGGGTGCTGCTGGTGGCACTGCAGGCCCCTTTGCACGGTGTGATACAGCCCTGACAGCCCCCTCTGGAAAAGGAAGGTGTGAATGTAGCAGAAAATGTGAAAATGAAGTAAGAAAAATGTTTCTTTTCATTTAAATATTTTATTGCATGGAATTTAAAATCATACTACTTCTGGTCTGTCAGGCAGTGAAAGAATCTCCCAAGAAAAGATGGGGAGAAGAACCTACTTGGTGTCCAGCATGGAGACAACTCTTCATGAAAAATATTTCAGCACCTCTTCAAAGACTCAGCAACAAAGAAGAATTTACTGTCCCTCAGCTAATTACCTTTAAATCCCACTAAATAACCTTCACTATAAGACTGGTACAAACAGCACAAGGCTGAACAGAGAAGGTGATCAGAATCCAGACACCTTTAGGAGGACAGAAGCACCTGTGCCAGAGCTTTCACTTATCAAACACCTCCAAACCCAGCCACTGGTGGCCAGACTCGCACTGACTGCACCAAGCTCTGGACCAGACTGCCCTTCTCTCCAGAACACGCTGTCTCTCCTGTTTTAACCCCATCAGTTGGTCCTGGGCTGCACATGTGAGCACAAGGTGAGCACAGCCTGTTATGGTTGTCCTCTGAGAACCACACCACGCTGTCACAGTTCTCCTCTGAGGAACAGGAGGCTTGCTCTGAGTGCAGACACAATTGTGGCCTCAGCAGAATGAATCGTTTACAGCACTACCACAACGGGTTCTTGCTATTAACCTTTTGGACTAGAGCTCAGGGGGACTTACTTGGCTTTCCTCATCACCCTCACCTTCCCCACCCGGTACACACACATCAAACTGTGTTGTCACTCCATTTCCAGCTGCTTGGTGAAGCCTCCCTGATGCCACTGAATCCCTGCTAAGGCAGTTGTTTTTATTGCTCTTTTTTATTGCTCTTCAGGACCCTGTGTTCAGCCTGCACAGGGGCTGCACAACCAGCTGAGCTGGGGTCTGGCAGATGAACAGGAGAGGCCCCAAAGCCCTCCCAGTGAGGGTGCCTTAAAGAACACATCCCTCCCTCTGGGATCCAGAGAACCAGGAACTGCAGAGCTGCCTCTGTGAACAGGGTCAGTCCCCCTGGCCACAGCAGCACAGTCCTGGTCCTGGCTGAGGGTCAAGGATACTCTTTTTACAAGTTTAGGGGAGAAACGGCCCTTTTACAAGGATTTAAATACACTGAACTCTTTTCAATTCTCTTACTCAAAAACATTTCAAAGGAAGGCTCAGACTGAGGCACACCCAAAGAGCAGGGCCTGGAAAGAGCCAACAGTCAGTGGCACCGGTCAGGGAGGCTGTTTGGCTCGGTGGGACGAGGAGCTCTCCCACACAGCTCCCTCTCCTCGGCCCACGGGGGCTCCAGGAGAAAACGTCTGCAGACACCACCAGCACTTGTCTGGTCACGCTTTCAGAGGACAGATGATCCAGACAGAACTGTTTGTTTCCAGACATGGTAGCGTGATTCAGCCTGTGCTGACATTTCTGGAGATGCCTGTGCCCTTTGTAATGATTCAAGACCATAGTTTTGCTTTTTGGGTTTTTTTAAACCAACGCAATGTTCTTTTATTTTGTACTTACAAAAAGAGCCACCCCATTGTATCCCTCCCCCTCCCCCCAAAATGCCTTTTACAAACATTTAAAAATTAAAAACCTGATGATGACATGTTAATTTGGTAGAATTACTTTGAAACGTAGCTTTTGTAATTAGAGTTAAATTTCCTACAAGATGACTTTGTAGAGATAGCCTGATTATTGGCCAAATAAAATTCCATATTACAAGTTAGCAAATTCTAGTACAAAAATAGTCCATGTGTTAGAACAGCCTCTTATTATTATTATTATATTCACAGGAAAGAGTCTATTGGCTGCATAATACCTTAATATTTATGAAATTTCTTTTTACCTGGCTCATTCATCTAATTTAATATAGTGTTGAGCCTCAATAAATCCTCAGGCAAAAAACCCTAAACAGGGTTAAATATGCTGAAGTACTGTGCTTTTCACAGGACATCCAAGAAACCGCACAAACAGTTCTCAGCTAGCTTTAATATGAGATCCAGATCCCAAAGGATCCCCCTGAAGTACATATCCATGACTTCCCACAGAAACAGAGGCCACAGCTTCGATGCTGAAGTTTCACTTGGGAAACCGTCCAGCTCCTGCCCTCCTCGTTCCAGGAATCCAGGGGGGCCTTTGCGGCGCGGCCCCTCCTTCAGGAGTGTCCCCCTGCCCGGGCTCTCGCTGCTCTCCCGGCCCTGTTAACGCTGGTCAGCAGTGTCTGTCAGACCAGGCCCCACAGGGAAAATCTGGGAACGTGCTACTTGTCTCTCAAGATGTCCAGCTGCTCTTGATACTCTGTGAAAAGCCTCTGGAAGCGGAGGTTCTGCCCAATAACAGGAAGAAGCTCTTTCAATAGTTCCCTCTTTCGTAAACCCTGCACAAAAAACCCACAAAAGCATCCTCAGAATCTATCATTTGATAACATTAATATATTCCATAGAGCTGTTTAAGATTCATGCCCTTTTTCCTGCCTGGAGAGAGCTGCATGTTTCTGTTCTTACTCGGTTCCTGGGGTGAAAGCTGTGTTTACATTCACACTCTGCTGCAGCTGGTGCAGCCCCTGCAGTTCCACACCCAGGCCGTGCTCTGGAAGGGGAGACACGTCAGTGCCACGTCCCTCTTTTGGGGCTGCTGCCTGAGGAACGTGGAGCCCTGACCGTGCAGCTCCCTCCTGGGAGCTCAGGACAGCAGCAGAGCTGGTCTGGGCAGCCAGAACCGGCCTCTGGGACCACCTGAAACAATCTGAAAGCCATGGCACGAATGCTTTGATGAGATCAGAGCAGAGCAGGCAAGGGCTAAAGCCCTGTGATCTTCATGGTTTTTATTAAACCCTCATCAGGACTTACCATAACTGTTGATTCCCACTGACTTCCAGCTGAGTAATGGACTGGACCCAATAAATCCTTGCATAATTCTCGCAAACGATATTCAAAACCTGGACATTATCAGAAATAAAATCACAGTCAAAAGCATTTCACTACATAAAACCACTCCACAAAGTAACAGACAACATTCAGGAAAGAATTACAGGTATTTAGAATAAAATAAAGCCTAAAACACTGATTTCTGAAAAGGCATATTACTATTCTTACAGCAAATTTTTGATAATATGATTTTTAGAATTCTGAAGGGTTTTATTTAAAGTTCTCAAACCAGAAACACTACTGAAGATGACCTAAAATTGGGAGAAAAACTGCAGTAATTACTCTAGTTTGTTTTAAGAGCTGCCCTGAACCCAATCTCACTCCCCTCTCCCACATAACGATACCAGCTTTTAAAACCCCAAACACTGGAAAACTCAGAGACTTCAACAGCCAGAGAAAAATCCAGAAAAGGTATCAGAAGAGTTGGAAAGCCACAAGATGAACATCATTGAAGAGGGAAAGTTGTCAGGTTGCATTATAACAAAACTAAAATGGATCCATATGCGTGAGGGTTTTTTAAAAAAAGAGCACCTTTAATAAAAGCAGACACAGTTTCCAAGGCTGGCTTTATTCACCCAAAAATCAGAGGGAAGAATTCCCTTGCAAGAAACTTGCCAACCAAGGTATAACAGATTGGATATTGCAATGGGTTAGAATTCCGTCAATGCTGAGATAATCATAATAATGGGTCAATAAATAATAGGATGTGCCATTTTCAGAGTTTAGCAGCTCTAGAAAACCAGTGAGACAGCAACACACATGTGGGCCAGCAGAGCTGGCTGTGCATCCACCCCCACACCAGGAGTGACACTGTGTGGTGCCACAGGAACCCCGTGTGGTGCCACAGGAACCCTGTGTGGTGCCACAGGAACCTGTGCACACAGCAGAGAGGTTCTCAGTCAGTGAAGGCTTTTAAAAGGACAACCATCTCCTTAACATATGACCCAACCCGAATATTTTAATTTCAACTGGGGAAGGACAGAGAGAATCAGATGAGGTTCAACAAGCTCTCTTGTTAAATAAGGTAGGGGTCAAAAGGCAAGAATTAATGAGCTTGATTTTAATTCTGCCAACACCTATGAGGTGGCCTAACATGAACCATTTCACTTCCCTCTGTGCAGTGATTATGATGGTGAGGACTGAGGCTGAATTAATGCAATGGGAACTACTAAACTAGGAATGCAGAGATACGACAGAGATCTTTAGAATCCAGAAAGCATAAAGTCAGTTGGTTAATCTTCTTTAGCATTAGCTTATTTAACAGCACAAAGAGAGAGTGTATTCTACTATAAAACAGACACCAGCAACGTTTCTTTTGGGTTTCCTTCCTCACAGGATTTAACCCTGAGCTCACCAGGACAGGCGGTTCAATTTTTAGAATGAGAAAAAGAACGAAGTGCAAGGAACACCAGCAAATGCACCCCAGCAATTTGCTCTGTGTTAAGGGAGGGGAGAACACGAAGTGCCAGCACACACACAACAGGAGCAGGGGTTCCTGAGCAGCCCCCGGGCTCACCTTCATTAACTCACCTTCATTAACGAGGTACCGTGCATAGATGAGGAGCCAGTGGCGATACTCGTGACTGGACTGTAACATAAGTGCTGCTGCAATCTGGTTCTCCAGGTAGGCCAGGGTTGTCTCTTGTTGCACTAAGTGAGGCATGGAGAACAATCTTGCAGCTTGCCTTCCTGAACTGCAAAACCAACACAGATTAACCGGCCAGGAAGAGACAGTTCAAGGCATACATATCTGTAGGACTTGCTGTCCTACCCTGCTCTTCCACAGGCACCCGACCTTCCAAAAACACACACTTATCAGTGACCATGGGCTCCTAAATGTTTACAGGGAATTAAGATGACTGCCTTTGTCTTTCTTTGCCCCTCACAGGTAAAAGTCACAAAACAAACACAAGGTACAAAGTTAGATTAAAGCATTTAAAGGATTTCTTGCATAAAATGTATTGTCATAAGAAGGCTAATTTGAAAAAAATAAGCAGTTATTAGAATTTTTTTCAAAAAGGACATTTTTCAGTCTGTTATCTTCGTTCTCTCAAAAAGAAAGGGGTGGTTGTTTGGATATCAAATCTTTTTCACAATTAATTCCCCTTCCCTCAAGAGAACAGCAATAAAATCATACAACTCTATATGGTTTATCTCAGAAAAAAAAATTAAACTCTGATGTGAAGAACAGAAGTAGCAAAAAATCTGCCTGGGAAATCTAATTCAAATCTGAATAAGGATGGGCTATTAAACTACCTACAGGAGTCTGCTCTGGCTCACACAATTCCCTGGTGCTGTTTTCATATGTTAAAAATATGCATTAGATGACTAATCCCTCAAAGACTTCATTAAATAGATCCTTTGAGGCCAACCAAACTACTCAAAATTTGTAGGCCTCCTCCAGAAAGGTGGTAAACTACAAACTAAATGCAAATTGTAAAAAAACCCCAGTGTGGCTAATAAAAATATTACATGAATTTGAATTGGAAAATTACAGAATTTTCCAATACTTAACCCACCCAATAAAGAGGGGCCATAAAATGATTATGTTCAGAGCATGCTTTCCTGCCCCCCCAATCTCAAAACTACACGAAGATACAGACTATAACTGTGCCAAGGTTTGAAAGAGCACTGTATGAGGAGCTGATCATGCCAGAGCTGTTGGCATCTGCGGGCTGCAGGCCCTGCCTGCGGGCAGGGATGGGCAGAGGCACAGCCCAGGGCGAGCCCGCGCGTACTTGGATGTCCGTCCCTGGATCACAGCCAAGGGCCCAGAACACAGCATGGCTTCTTGGGAGGGCAAACTCGTCCTGAAGTCTGCACATTGTGCTAGGGAGTCCTGCTTGTCAGAAACGAGGTTCCTGCAAAACAGCAAACACAAACCGAGTCTGAGGAGAGCGGGCAGTGGTGGCAGAGGAGCCAGCCCTGTTCTGCCTCACAGCCTGACCTGCACTTCCACAGATAATCCAAAAAAATCACTGGAGTGCTCAGCAATGCCACAGGCCCTGGCTGTTCCCACTCCATGTCCAAATTCTGCTTCTGCCATGTCCCTCCCACCCCTAAAATTGAATCCATGCAATTTAGCATTAGTTTTGAAGGAAATGAACTTTCTACCTGTTGTTGTACAATCTAGTAAGAAGCCAGGCCCCAGAAGAGGCCTGGAGTGAATCCAGGTAATGAGCCTCTCATGAAGAACCTGTTTGTGCCCCCTGTCAGGTCTCCCCACCCAGCAGCCACGTGCTGACAACCTTTCCTCTACCTTCCAGCTATTCCTTCCTGGAGGGGCTGACACTCCAAGCTGACACTCCAGCTGCCATGTGCACACCTGATCAAGGGTATCATCATCTCCACTGGCTTCACATGCCAGGGCAAAGAGTGGCTCACACCAGTGCCAAGCTTAGACCTTCAGACAGCGCAGAGGGAAACAGCACAAACATTTAAAATACCCTTTGCTGCTTTATCATGTCTAAATTTGCACAACAACTAAAAGGATTGCTCTTTCCCTTCTTTCCCAAGCTGTGGTACAAACTAAGAAACACCAGAGTTATGTCTGAGAGCCTGTCTTCTGCTCCTTACTCGGTTCATGTAAAGAACAAAAAAGGTGTTCTTCTCTTCCAGAGGATTCACATCAAGTAATTGAATAACAACAATTATTCTAAGGAGGAGTTAAAACAATAAGCCCTTTAATAAGCATGCTTATTACACTAATTACAACAATTATATTAATGCTTCAACATGTTTTTCTCCTCTTAGAAAAACAATCAAGAACCTGTTTTGGAAAGACACTGCAAATAATTTAACCATGGAAATTTTTCATAGGAATTTATGGCTTTCCATGGGGAAAGCCTGTCCAATCCCAACAAGACACAGGCTTGTGTTTAGGATGCCAGTAATGACACTTCCATGGGAATTCCCTAAGGTCTAAGCATTTCTTCCCTCCTCCCCTACCTGACTTACTATCTTCATTAATCATTGCCCAGTTCTTGACAGATTCAACTGATGTACATCAGCAAAAGTACATATAGGTGTATGTCCATAAATAAAAGGGGATGTACCATGTAGGGGAGTGACACAGTAAGCTGCACTTTAACTTTTTAGAAGTTTATTTTAAACATAAAAAAGCGTAAGGGTATAATAGAGCAATGCCCAGACAACAGTGAACCAAAACAAAGCCTGGTACTTGATCCTGCTCAGACTAACCTGCAAAATCTGAGGTGAAACAGGGAGTCAGAATACACATTAGTTCCTCTAAGCTGCAAAAGCAGGAAATAATATACAACTTACCATGTAGAAAGAGAAGGATTAAAACAATATGCCTTTCCATCAGACATGCTCATTACAGGTATCCCATGCTGAGTCAGCAAGATCTGAGAGACAGTTGCATCGCTTCCTACAAGTCAAATCAGACCAAAGTGTTTCTTTTGGAGTCTTTCCTGACACTCATAATGGCAAAAACCAGTACCCACTGTTAATTATCATAGCAACCAACAGAAAAAGGTTCAGTGTTGTTCCCAGGCACTGACAGGAAGGTCAAGACAAGGTAATGATGATAAACACCAGTCTCAGTGCAGTAGCATTAACATCAATTCTGCAAAATACAGTATTGCTCTTGGTGCTGCAATTTATACAGAACACAAACATTCTCCACACAAGTTTGCTATTTGGTGATATTTCTACAGGATATCAACACTGCCAATAACTTCCCCCTATTACACAATAATGAAGGGAAATTATTTATTTAGGCTTTTCAGGTTTCATAAAATGTCAGCATATTCATAAATGGCACTAAATCAGACAGATGGGCCCAAAGGTCAGTAATCAAGCGACCCCTTTTATTACCTGAAAATATTGTTTGCAAGGACTCATCTCTAACAATGGCTGTCTGCTTGTGGACATCCCTGAAAGAGGCAAAAGGACAAGTCTGCAGTTTACAAACAACTGAAAACTCCAACATTTAACAAATGCACTTCTTCACTATTGATGACAAAGTGGAGGGTTTGGGGACTTTGCTTTTTTTTTTTGTTGTTTTGACATTTTCCTCATTGCTTTGACAAAATTATTTTGGCAAACCCAGACCCTTCCAGCAAGACAGAATTCAACAGCAGAAAACAAATTTTATGACTCTTTATGAGGAAACCTCATTAGAGCTAAGCAAACACTGAGGATCCAAACAATTCCTTTAGGAGCTCTGACTTGCAGGAGACATTAGATTGAATTCAACAATGAGTTACTGCTGTTTTTATCCTGGCCTACTGAAGATGGCTGGAGTACTTCTAACTCTGAAACTCATGTACTTGATTGGTTAAGTGTGATGGAAGGTGCAAGAATTCACATTTCTGCTCCCCCCCAGTCCATTCCACATGCATGAAAGGCCTGCCCGAAGGAGGTTGTTTAAACTGGTAACTTCAAGCTCATCTAAATGCCCCTTATTTTACTTCTAGAATCAAGTTCAATATTACAGACCTAGAACAGAGAAGAAACAGGATTCAAGTCCTGCCCAGTTAACTCTTCACATTCTACCCACAGTGGCCTCGTGTTCAGCCCTGATGTGGTTCCAGCCCCATTTTCAGCAGCAATGCACTGGCACAACTGAACCCCACCTGTACAACCTCCACCACACCCCAGCTACCCCAGGAGCTGGGCACTCACCAAACAGAGAGCGTAGCAGCAGTGGTGAGAGCCATGATGCAGGAACCTGTGCAGTGGAGGGTGGAAATGGGGGTGTTCAATATTATGGGAGGGAGGAGGCGACGGCCACAAGCTGAAAACACCGACAGAGTTCGTTTCTCACAGGCCACAGTTACAATCTCACTGGGAAAAAAAGCAAAGAAATATCAAAAAGAAACATTTACATATTGCCAAATGCAAGCAGCACAAAACCAGACTCAATTCTTAAGCTATCATACAACTTGGGTTAATTCCCCAAAAAGTAACTATTACAGCTTCGAAGAAAATCCTGGCTATTGCAAGGTAAGGTCATAAACTAGACAGATTATCTCTATCCGTGCATTCCCTGTCTCCTTTTGATTATAACTGTGAGGAGATGGGCAAGAGAAAGTTTGCAGGCAAAGATAAAACCTTTTATTAGACCAAGGGGCATGGATGGAAATAGCAGGAAAGCTTTTGGGTATGCACAGGGTCTTCAGGCTTGTACTTGTATTTAGCTTTAAAATCTGCTGCTCTTTTTCAGACCTGGACATGGCTCAGGCTTTAGAAATATACTTTTAATTTAAACTCTGAGGTTATAACTAAGCAAAATCGAGGAAAATACAGAGAAAAAATAGCAGAGAAATTCAGAAAAACACTTCCACATCACGAAGTATCCTTTAGCACTTGAACAACTGTCACTTACCATGATTTAGTCAAATTTAATGAAGAATATACAGGAAAATTGTTTTAAGTGGCTAATGAGAATTTGTGACATTTTAAGACTGCACAGAGCTAATACCTGAAGCCAAACTGGTCTTGAGACTAAAAACAGTGCACACATTTATCCACAAATATTTTATTTATTATGAAAATTGTGTGAAAATTACAGAGTGGGTGTATGCGTGACAAAAACAGCAAATAGCAGTGGGCAACACAAAAACGTCAGAATCCCTACAAAAACCTCCAGAGGATAGGAGCTTAAGAGCCTGAATGAATTAAACCAAGGTAGCTGGAAGAGAAATAGGACATTTTGAGCCAAGCACAAAGAATCACAGAAATCCCTAACAGAAGCGACCCAGTTAATCAACTTTTCTAAGTAAGCAGATGAAGGCTTTAAAGCCTCTACTTATTTATAAATACGTGGGTTTAGGTGTACTTAACTTTCTGTAAATGTAATTTTGTACCCTTAAAAATGTTTTCTGGCCTTCAGGACCCTCTTCCTCCAGAATATACTCTCTTACCAGCTTCCTGCTGCAGCGAGAATTCGACTGGTGAGCACCGTCTCCCACTCCTTCCCTTCCCGGTTACACTTTAGCCTGCTCAGCTTTGAACCCCCCACTGTGGTCATTTCATTCTCCACTTCAAGGTACATTGATGGATCTGAACTTATCTGAAATACAAGAAATTAAACAATAATTTTGGGAAGAGATAAAAACCTACTCAGAAAAGCACCAACTGCTATTAGACCCAAGACAGTGGAGTCTTAAAGAACAGATTCAAGTACTGCCTTCTCTGTTTAATATGGCTTCAAAATACACTGTGGCACTTCAAAAGAAGTAGACATCTGAAAATCAGTCTTGGCTAAACCAGAAATAATTCCTTTGTATTTGAAGCACAAGCCTCAGGAAAGGTTCTGTCTGTGCTTCCTAATTACAGGCACCAGATCAAGTCTATATGTGCCCAGTCTGGAACCAGACTACCACAACCTAAACACACAGCAAAACTAGGTCATAAATACCTAAAGCAATACTATTTGAAGTCTCTTCAGACTCAGAGCAGCTCCAGAGAGCTCTGAGAACATGCTTGGTATTGTCCTTCAGTGGTGTACCACCAACACTGCTGCAGAGACAGCACAGCAGCCACTCCTGCCACAGACCCCTCCTCGCCCCTCACTGGGTAACCAGGAGGGACTGCAGACACAGAGAAATCCACTCCTCTCACCCCTCACTGGGTAACCAGGAGGGGCTGCAGACCCAGAGGAATCCATTCCTCTCACCCCTCACTGGGTAACCAGGAGGAGGGACTGCAGACCCAGAGGAATCCATTCCTCTCACCCCTCACTGGGTAACCAGGAGGAGGGGCTGCAGACCCAGAGGAATCCACTCCTCTCACCCCTCACTGGGTAACCAGGAGGGACTGCAGACCCAGAGGAATCCATTCCTCTTTCAGGTTTAGCTCGCTCAGAAGTGCCCTGTTTTGGCTGATGTGCCATTAACCTCACTCATCCACACACCCTCTTGGAGCTGCAGTACCCACCATCACATTCAGACATCAGCTTGGCAAAGGACCTGAATACCCTCAGAATGTTCCAAACAGCAGGAGGTGTTGTTTGGTGTTAAGGTATTAAAGCCTTTCTGCTTACAGTCCCCTTACCTGTAAAGTAAACGATTTCTGTGGGATTGGGGTTGGCAGTTTAAGTGCTAATGCTGGTGCAGAGATGCAAGCAGCATCCTTCTCAGAGACCAGTGCAGCTGAGGACTGAAAAAAATTGCAGAAGTAGTTAAATTTTTCTATTAAAAAAAAGTTAAAACCAAAGCTATTGTGCCATACAGATTTGAATGGGATTTTTTAAAAAATTCCATATAATGCCAACTGGAAATATTAGTCTTTTTCCAATTAGCTGTACGAATACAAGTTTTTTAAAATAGCTTCTAAGAATTAAATCAAAACAAAGTTGAAGTGGTCCTTTTTTTTTTGAAACCCCCCCATTTTCAGCTGCAACTAATTAATGGAAATTCTGGTACATTATATGGAAAATATAAGCTCTAAATACTGAAAACAGAGTATCTATATGCCCTAAAATGATGGAAACGCTAATGCAACCACTCCAGGCTTCTGGGGAAATTTATTTATTTTTTATTTTGAATGTATTTATTCATATTTTAAATCATCATATCCAAGTCACTTTCTGGTGCTTGGGCCACTCTGTACCACAGGGCACCCTAAACTGATGGCATTTCATTTTATTCTATACAGTCACCTGGCAGGGCTACCCCTGCTTGGCACGCTGGTGCTGTTCAGTGAGTAGCTGTATATTTATAGAAAGGACAGACACATCTGCCACACCAAGTGCATCTGCTTTTTCTAATCTTCAATTCCAAAGCCAGTCAGTTTAAAGGCATGGAAGAGGGATGGCTAAAAATTCTCAGGGACTGATACTACTTGGGTTTCCCCTCAGTTGATGGAACAAGTCAACTCGGGACTGACTTGTGAAAGCCACAGTGAGTCTCATTTCTTTCACCTGAACAGTTAAAGTTACTGGTACAAGTCTGGAGTCTTTCCGAGGCCTCCCTTTTTTCTTCTTTTCCATGGTTTCCCCCTCAAGTTCCAGTTTCCGTTTGGGGACACTGAGTGGTTTAACAGCTGGAATCTTCTCTTCGCTGTCACTGCTGCTCTCCAGAATATCCTTGGGCTTATTGTCTTTAATTAAATTCTGATCCTTCAGTCTGTAAAAGGAAAAAAGAAAATTTCATGTTTTATAAGAGCGGATTCCAAAAGCTGCCACACATTGTATGCACAGAATTCTTGTAGGTAAGAAGACACATTCTTAGCCCTGTTTGAGTGTATTTCAAAATGCACAAAGACAAGAGGAAGAGGATGAAGAGGTTTGGCAAATCCTCTCTAGGAGTACAGTGTGAACACATACGTAAGCTGATCAGACATATTCTCCCCCTAAAAAAACCTAGTCAAACTAGCAGTTAGCTACAGGGGAAAGCTGGAAAAAGCAACCTTATTTTAGCATTCACTTCCAATTACAATCAGATCTTTTCCTTGAGCTGACACAAATAATTCAGCACTCTAAGATGCAAGAGTAGTTCATCTTTTCCCCTTCAAGAGACATTACACTTCCTACTTACTCATGTAGAATTCCTTTGTCATTCTGTTGTCTATCCCCAAAAATTGTCCTATTCAGCTCTGACTGCTGTAAAATGTGTATCTGCAAACCATAAAAATGACCTCATGCTCCATCTTCCACTTCAGGAACACAGTATCAGGGAATCATAGCATGGCTTGGGTTGGAAGGGACCTTAAAGCCCATCCTGTTCCAACCCCCTGCCATGGGCAGGGACACCTTCCACCAGCCCAGGGTGCTCCAAGCCCC
>JAWWES010000037.1:6067261-6088031 GCA_035583135.1 Lophotriccus pileatus
CTGCCATGGGCAGGGACACCTTCCACCAGCCCAGGGTGCTCCAAGCCCCATCCAACCTGGCCTTGGACACTTCCAGGAATCCAGGGGCAGCCACAGCTTCTCTGGGCACCCTGTGCCAGGGCCTGCCCACCCTCCCAGGGAGGAGTTTGTTTCTATAATCTAACCTAAACCTGCCCTCTCTCAGTTTGAAGCCATCTTGCCTTGTCCTATCACTACATGCCCCTGTGCAAAGTCCCTCTGCAGCTCTTTTGCAGCCCTTTAAGCACGGGGAGGCTGCAAGAAGGTTGCCCCAGAACCTTCTCTTCTCTAGGCTGTGCAGCCCCAGCTCTCTCAGCCTGTCTCCACTGCACAGGTGCTCAAGCCCTCTCACTATTTTCGTGGCCTCCTCTGGACTTGCTCCAACAGGCCCATGTCCTTATAAAACCAAATATAATATAATATACCTAAATACTAAGTACAAATCCCTGTGAACTCTCTTGTTAGCCATTATATCCTAAAATAGGTCATTTAATCCTACTCTTCCCATTCTGCCCAGTAGCTGGTTATTAACTCACACCCTTTTGCCAGTTATTCCTTAACTGCTTGGCTTCACAGAAATACTCTGCATAATCCAAACCTTTTTCCTCTGGCATCTGAATTATGCCAAACAATAAACTTTATCCATACTTTACTGACACATCAGAAGCAATTATGAGAGTCTTCTGCATCACATGGTTAAACCCTTTGACATAAAAATACTGATGTAAAACCATGTTTTATTGATAATAACTTGGGGAACAAGACACTTCTTTCTCAAGACTGCTATTTTTCCTATCACGTGTTTCGGCGAGGCAGGAAAACTTATGCCACAGCACTCTGTGTCACAAAACAAAGGCTTGGTTGTTTTTTTTTAACTCATGTGGATCCAGAGCCAAAACTCCTTAAAATCAAAGAGTCTTCTCCACATGCCTTCAAGGCACAAAACTGAAATACAACTGTGGCTACAACAGGCTGTCTGCTGACAAGTACGGTCATTTCTCCTGAAGGAAATCTCTGCTGTGCAGAGGTGCAGGCTGGCTGTTTGGGCTGGTTTTGTCTTCCAAGGAGCACAGCTGCACACAGCACACAGGGAGCCATGTGCACACACAGCTCCTGCAACAAGAGTTTGAACCTGGAACATTTTGGAGAATCTGCTTGATACCAAAGTGCCAGGGACAAATGCACAAAGGGCTAACACCAGCAGAGAATTTCCCTCTTTGCAACTGTCCCCTTCCTCTCAATAGTGGAAGAGACCCAAGACAAATTGTACAGCCCCAGCACCATGACATCCACACCACAGAGAACCAGCATTTCACCCCTCTGCATCCCCACCTCCCCCTCCCCAGGCTGTGCCTTACCTGTCCACAACAGCCTGATTCGTGTTTGCTACAACAGCAGTCCCTGAGGTGGCTTTGGATCGTTCAGTGAATCTGGAATCAAATGCTTTCATGGGCTCAATCTTGGATGGAGTTGTCAACACAGAGGATGCAGGAGGAGCAGCTGAGGCAGAGGTAGCATTTACACTGTCAATAAAAGAGACAGGAAAAGAAGGATTGAAATGAATTTCGTGTTGGTAACCTGCACTGCTCACAACAACCAGCTAGCATTCATTACACTGGCTAGAAACCGTGCTGAAGAGACCCTTCACCTAAGTACATCATGAATTATGATATGCTTTTGCCAGTCCTGCATGTGTCAGTCTCTTCAATGCTTTGCCTACTCTCAAAAACTGGCTGTGATACACCTCAGAGCTTCATGTGGCCACATGTCTAGATGAAAAGACCCTAATTCATTCATTTTGTATTTTTAACTCAGGGATGAAACTTTCAGGAACAATACTTTCAGCTGGTATTTATGTACCCAAAAGAAAAGGATCACTATTTTAAAGAATCACTGGGGTTCCTGCTTTTGCCCCTTGTTCAGGTTAGAAAATCCTTTCCATTACAACATTACATTCCACTGCTTATCAATAAAACAATTTGGGCTGAAACAATTCATGCCACATTTAGACTTTTGTTACTGAAGAATCCAAACTGATTATAGGCCTTTCCAAGCATAACTCTAAAGCAAAGGAATGTGTTTTGCCCACACTAAAGCATTCCAGGGATCTGTTATTTGAATAGCTGTTTACTTTAGAGATTTTTCAATTCATTAAGAGAATGAACTCAAAGAAAAAATGGCTCTAAAATAACTGATGTTTGTACTAAAAAGCTGCTAGAAGTACAGTTTTCAAAGACAAGGAGACTAGTTTCATCTGTCAATCATTTCTCATAGTCTACATGCTCATTTTTTAATCTGGGGCCAATTTCAACTGATGTGATGGATAAGCAGAGGTTCCAATGGCACTTGTGCTGCTACAAATACTGTAAAAACATACTGAGGAGAAAAAACCAAGTCAGTGCTACCACTGAGAGAAAAGCAAGTAAAATTGAGTTGTTCCATTATTAATTTGAAGGACACTGGCCAATAAGCACATGTGCACTGACAAGTCAGTGCCACTATGCCCTGGTGGGGTTGTTATACAGGAAAGAGGGATCACCATGTTCAAAGAGAGGACCCAGGACAGAATTTGATGTAAAACAGGATTCATTACTTCCAGTACTGGAAACCTTCCTATTATTTACTGATAGCAAGCCAACAATCCATAGGCAAGTCATTTTGTCAGAGCCTTAGCAATCAACTGCATCCCTCACTGCACTGGAGTTCACTGCCAGAACTATGCACATGGATTTATTCATTCCTGATTGACCACTATTTAAAGTAACCAATACTAATAAAATCTCAGTGTTTTCAGGAAGGTTTGATTCTCAGAGTTTCGTACTCAGGAAACTGCTTTAATAATTTCTTAGTTACAGAACCATAAACGAAAACATAAAACTAAAGAGTCAAATAAGTGAAAAACAAAACTGCAAATACTGACCCATCTTTATTGGCTGCATCATCTGTTGGTTTTATACTGGCTGCTGTTGGCTCCACAGAAGGCTTTGAAGTATTAAGGGAATTTGCTGCGTTAGAATCAAGTGACATGAGCTGCTGGTTACTTTGAGAAGACATCATTGACCCAGACAGAGTTCCAGAGATTGGGATGCTATTGAAAAATGCTGTGGAAAAATCCCTAAGCAAAGAGACAAACAACAAACATATTTCTCAAAAACATGTAAAAAATAACTGAAAAATAGTAATTTTAACAAACTATTTATTTCATTCTTCCTTTTTCCACATGTGGATACTCATCCACAACCTAAATAAAACACCAACACTTCACTTTCCAGAGCTGTTTCTCATGTCCAAAGGATATTAAAGCCAGTACTAATATAGGTATGAATCTACAATACATAATGGTAGATAATGAGAATTAGCCTGATCTATTAGAAGAGACCTTATGGCCAAGGGAACACAGGTGGAAACTGTCTCTCCTAAGGATACACACTTTGATACATGATGCTGTAAGTCAGAATTTGGAGTTTGCACCGGGCAACAACAAGAACTAAAAGATTAAAAAAGATACAAAAGGATTTTAAAGATGACTTCCAAACATACCCAGTGTCCAGCTGAGCAATGCAGAGAGGTGTGATCCTTCTCCGACCATCTGCTGTTCGTGTTTCAACTTGTTTTTTTAAGAGATTCTGTTGGGAAATAATTTCATCATTATTTCTGATAAATGGGAAATGCTTCTTTATTTTTTTTTCCTCAACAAACAAGAATAGGTATAGTAGAAGAAAGTTGTGCCTCAATTAAAAATCTGCTAACAAAGACTTTTTCCCATATCATCTTTGAACCATGCTATTACTGCACAATCTACATTTTTATTAATACATGGGTATTTCAATACTGTAACTGTTTTTTGACCACTCATAGGTGTTAAGTAGAAGCTCACATAGCACAAAGTACAACAGAATTCTGATTGTGATTACTGCTCTCAGCCTGTACAATAATTTACATTATTTTACATTTGAACACACGCCTTTCCAATCTTCAGTCTATCCACCTGTAGAAAAGGCATTTGTGGAGAATGTAATCTGCTCTCCATAAGTAGAGAGTCAAGTCTAAAACATTCTCATCTGTGTGCATCGAGACCTTCATTAGAAGTCGTGTTTCATGTTTAGGAGAGAATTAAATAAAGCTTTCAAGCTCTATCTCTGAGAAACTGAAGCACAGGTCTACAGCTTCCCTCTTAGGAGCTACTCTTGGTTTCCTTTCTGCACACCAAGAATTTTGTACCTGTTGCAGAAATATCCACAAGCCTTTTTCCACACAGTCTTATTCTGCTTAAAAGCATTTTAACTTTTCAGTGAGTCCCAGTAACTGTCCCAGTGACCTGGTCAGCTGGACCATTCCCAGGCTGAGAGGTGCCACTCAACACAAACAAGGACACAGAAACTGCTCTGTCATCAGCAGTTTGATGTTTACCAGCTCAGTCCTTGGCACTACCAAGAGCACCTACCTTCCTGATGTCCTCCAAACTCTCCCCATTAACCATGCTTGCCACTTTGGGAGCTGCTGCGTTCCCAGACCCCTCCCGGATCGAGGCGTTCTTCTGCTCCCCCTGCTGCTGCCTCTGCTGATACTTGAGCATCTCTGGGTTCTCAATGATGGTGGTAGACAACTGAGCTTCAGTCATGATAGCCAGGCTTTTCCCATAGGTGGACTGGTGAATGTTGCTCTGTGGGCGTGAGGGATGTGAGTGACTGCAACTGCTACCGTGGCATCGCTAATTGTAATACAATGGGATCACAAAACCTAATGGAATCCACAAAATGCAATTGCCCTCTGTATCATTTACACACCAGATTTTTTTTCTTTCTTTGTGTTTTCAGCTAAGTCAATATGTAAAATAATTGGAACTCAAAGCTCTAGTTGCTAATAGCAATGAGAGGAAAAACAGCCAAGAGCAATCAGTTTAAAAAGAATTGCATATATGCAAGTCATAGAGTAATTTTAAAGCGTTTTGAAGCACCCACTCCTTGTTTCCTTGGCCAAATAATTACTTCAAGTGTATAATGATGTGTAAGCAAGTGGATGTTTTCCAAATACTTTCTTTCCAGAACAGAAACTAATATGACACATTCACTTCTTGACTCCTCTCTTTTAATGATTTGTAAAGCAGACAAGAACACCTTTTCTGTAATATGGAAACCAGTCACCACATACTTCTATAAATAGTCCAATATTTCAATTGAATCAGTACATCCCTTAAATATGAGCCCAGGTTGTCTGAGTGCTTACTGTACCTTTTCCTCCTCACTGAGTGGATCCCCAAGTTCATCCTGGGAAAAGTCCAAAAATGCCACAGATCCATCCATGGAACACACCAGGATACCGAGTCCATTAAGGGTCCTGAATGAAATAAAGGTCCAACTTTGTTTTCAGTCTCTTTCATTGATGCCAAGGAGCAATATGATAAAGTGCCCACTAAAAGTCTTAGCATAAGGTTTATTATCACATCAACACCTGATGGAACCAAAGCAGTGGGACACTGAGGAGATGGGACGAAGGGCAGCAGTGTGTGCCAGCAGTCCTTGGCAGGCTGCACACAGGAGGGTGGCACTGGAACAATACAGCCACCCATGGCACAATCAGCACCATGGAAACCTTCCTGAAGGGGTAAACCAGAGTAGAGTTCACAATGAGAGAAAATTAGAAACATATTTGCTTCAAAAGGTGTACAAAATCTTTGTGCTGATGTCAGAGGGTGGAGAAAGGGGCTCTCAGCTGATAAGCAATCCACACACATCTTTTAAGGCCCTACAAACTGCTGTTTGAGGCCCATGGAAGATGAAGATTCATCATGCATGGGAAACAAGTAACAGACAGTCCATTGCTATAAGAACTCCATGATCCAAATAAAGAAGATAGGAGGGAGAAGAAATGAGACTCTTAAGAGAGAAGCCCTATATGTTGGGTAAATGGCTCTTCTCTATCAGCATTAGCTGAAGCTACAGCAACCAAAAGAAAGCAAGTGAACATCCGAGCAGTCCAAAAATCTCTGTACTAGGCAAGATCATATGTTTGATTTTGTTATTGTTCATTATTTGTAGTTTTAAGCAAACTGCATGTGTTCTTGCATGTGGGAATGTATTGTAACCCTCTTCTGGAGGTCTCAAAAGGTTTTCTTAGTTTTACTTTGTTACAGAGAAGGGAAGAGGAAAGGAAAGCTGGCAGAACTCCGACATCCTACCCAAGTTACTCCAGCAAGGCCTAAAAATGCATTAGTGCATCGTGGCTATGGGCATTTGAAAATATCTATCTTTGTGGTGGCTGGTGCCCTGACAGCATTCACACCCACAGCAGTCAGCCTTGCAGCCATGGACAGGATAAACCAACAAACAGTACTCCAAGTTAGACAATGGTAACATCTTGTTGAGAGTTTTCTGCTTGCTTAGCAGACAAAATTGCTGAGCTCCTATTGACCTCTGGAACCAAGCCACTGTCCCGTGAAAACACAATCATTTCAAGATACTCTGATGATGGATCCAAGTCTAAAACTCAGAAATAGAAATGATAAGAGAGATAACAACATAATAGTATCAGATTTCTCTGAATTTACTCAGTCTGTTTTCATAATGGAGCATGTTTCTGGGAACATTCCATATTATTGACATTTTAGCCACCCGTTTCAGTTTGTAAACAGGATATAAAATATCAAGCTTCCTGATCATCCTTTGTCTCTCAAATATGCCACAAAACCATTTCCTCAGAAATTGCAAAATATTAACCAGCTCTTACTCCCAATGACTTCATGCCATGAAAAATGTGCAAATTGCAGATAGAGAAATAAAAAACACTAGAGGAAAACAAAACTATTCAAAGCTATTGTACTACAACAATAGTAGCACTTCTCATGAAATATTCCACTTGCTGGCCTTCTAGCCTCAGTCTGCTAATGAAAGAAAAATGTTCTGGTTCACTGAGCTTCATGGCAAAATCCACATGGCACACAGAAAGCAGGAAGTTATACTGTGAGCTTTGAAACATAAGCATAAACCCACCAAGACTGTTACAACTATTAAGGTAGATTTTCAGAGGTCACAGTAGTTTTAAATGCCCTTTACTGAGTGGTCTCATGGGTTTTTCCCCCTTATTATTTAAGTCTTGCAGTGAATGAAGAACCATTAACTTCTGCATTTTTATGACTAGGCCTTAGGAAGAAAGCAGGAGAGGAAAGAGTACCACTCACTGCAGAAAGAAGAAAATAAGGCTTGTGACAGCAGACTGCTGGGAAAGTGGATGGTCCAGCCAACTTCTCACAGGTGTAACGCACATAAAACTCACCAAGTCCACCAGGTCATGTTACAAAACACACACTCTGTGAAAAAATGTCAGCGAATCATAACAAGTAGGAGCTCATTCCTCAAGTATTTTACTGTGTCATTACTAAATACATTAGTTTTTATTCAGTTTTAATGTTACATAATCTCCAGTGACAGCATGCTAATTGCCAATGTTATTACCAAAGATGTTGCAGCAGAACCAAACCCTTCAGGAACAAATTACTTATGTTCCAATCACAACCTGCACTGCTTTAAGGAATTTCCATATAATTCTGGAAAACACCTAAAGCTGATGACAATCCTTTGGTTTCTGTAACAAACAGCAGAAATGAACTTACCAGGAAATGTCCATGATTGACTTGTCAAACAGCTCATGTATGACAACTAACGGTCGCTTCAGACACGTGAGCTTAAAAAAAACAACAAACAACACTCATAAATGTAGAAGCTCTCCACTACCACAGATATTACCTCACCAGCACTCTCCAGAGCCCAACAACATCCACAAACAGGCTGTGGCCAGAGACAGCAGCATGCCTGGTGGTGCAGCTGAAGAGCCAGCTCACCCATTCCACTGCTGGGATGGAAGAGCTCTGGACAGGAATAGCTGACATTCAGCTCTCCTTTCTGAAACACAGACTGAATTTCTAAATCATCTTTGCCTTTACATCCCAGTCACAGAACACCCTCTAAACGCAATTCCACTCAAAAAGCAATTCCACGGATGCAAAAGAGAGCTTCTATTCTCAGCTGTTCTGAGATAGGGGTGTTGCAAACTGCCAGCACAAGAGGAAGACAGAAAACAGATTAGGTTTCCATGTCCTCACTCACTCTACTGGTCTAAGAAAGTGAAGCCTATGAAGAGCAAAGGGAATCTGACTCACAACTATTCTTAAAGAGGATCCCTCTGCACTTATGAACCAGCTTAGTACTAAAGCACTGAATATGAAAATTCCCAACAACCTGTTCTACCTCAGACATTCTAAGCTCATTGATGTTAACCAAAGCACTTAATATCTGTAGTGTCTAGCAGAGCTGAAACGAAGCAGGAGCAGTTGATGTGGCTGAGGAGTTTCATGCTCACAGGTTCCCAGTGTAGCTGTCACCTTCAGTCCTTATCGAAGCTTCCACAGCTCTGTGCTCTGTACATATCTGTTGAGCTCTTCAGGGCAAAGATGGCCCATAACTCTGCATCTCTGTAATCCCTAACAGAACCTCAACAGCCATTCTGCATGAAATCTTTATATTATAAACAGACAGCCAAATATACCGAGTATTTGATATGGGTATGCCCTGGTGGCACTGCCAGAAACAGATTTAGTGATTGATGGATAAATATCACACTGCAATCTATAAATAGCAGGTTGGAGTTAGCAATTGGTGTGTTCTGGCACATGTTCTCATCACAAAGCTTTACAAATCAGTTAAATTTATTCCCTGTATTTTGCAGTTGACAAACAACCCGCCTTGCACTTACAAACGTGAGAACAGCTACCCTTCTCTTAGCCAGAATAACGATTTTAGTGTAGATTTTAAAGTAAAACCCAAACTAGATGTCAAAAGCTTGTCAAAAGTATACTTAAAAACCTCAGTCACTTCCACATTCCTTCCCTTTGCAAAGACAGAAGACAAGTAAAAGACACAGGAAGGAAATAGGGCTGAATTTATTAACTGTGGTAACACATTATGTCCCTTAACAGTTCCTCCCCCTTACCAGGGCTCTGCCACTGGTTCCTAACTGCTCTTGGCTGTAGAGAAATGAATTAATAGCAATCCACTTCCTTCCCCCCCAGCTAAACCTGCAACAACAGAAACACAAACCCCTGAAATGCACCTACATCCCAGACCTAATGCTGTCCACGTAACCTCTGTGCTAAACCCCCAAGTTATCCAAATGGCCACGTTAGTCCAAAGGCAGCAAAGACAACACTTACCCAGACAGAAAGAGAGCGATCTTTACTGCCAACAGCACAACAGCAGTAGGGACAACTTGACTTGGTGGAGCTCCCATTCTTTTGTTTCTTTTTGAAGATTTTGGGATTGAATTTCTAAACAAATGAGATGCCCAAATTTTATTATAGTAATTACATTTTAGGAGAAGATCTGCTTTAAATGCTAATTTTCCATGTAAGAGTGAAAAAGAAACATTTCATAGGAACGAAGTCCCGAACCAGACTCTATAAGAGCACTGAGAAAAGCTGCAGGAGCTTTCTTAAGGGGCTTTTTGAATGCCTTAACAGGAATGGCAAATAATATTGATTTACTAGGGATCTAGCAAACCTACATCACTTTAATCAAGTCACTGAAGAGCTAACAAAGGCAGTGTTCGGCATTCCCAACACGCTCCTTGTCTTGGTTGTCTCCATCCGGTTCTCTTATCACACCAGCAAGCTGATTGCTACCAACATGTAAAGTTGACATTTTGGAACCACCACCATGCATTTGCTTTACTAATCTTGATGCCTGTTTTCACCCCTTGTCCCATTTATACATAAAATTATCAAAAAGTGCATAACAGAAGTTTTACTTCGGGGGTAAATTGCTATCACTCACTCACCACTACTGTCACTGCCTTCCGATGCCCCACGAAATCCATGTTGGTCTTCCATCCATCCCTCTCAATGATCTGAGCAGTGGGTCCAGAATTATTCATGGCATGAGCAGAAACAAGATAGTGACCATCAGGCGACCAGCTAAGACGCAACACGTGAGTTGTCCCTCCACACTGACAAAAAAAACCATGCCAGAGCTTTAAAAGTGTTTGGCAAACAAACTAGAATAGTTAATACAAACTACTTAAATTTTAGATTTAGGGAATATGATTACAAAGTAAGCTTTTTGTGAATGTTAATGATCTTACACACAATTCTTAGCACTTGGCCATGTTCACACAGGTGATGAAGCATAACTTCAGAAGCCCTATCAAAGGGGGGAAAGGAACCCAGAGAACTTTTTTAAAGGAAACAAAAGTGTTACATCTTTTTGGATACTGTTCCCTCAGTAATGTTAATGACAGGGCTGCAGCACAGCAACTGCTAATGATGAGACTTGAGCTTGCCACACGAGCTCACACGTGACTTCAGGCAGTTCGAGTCTGCTACAAAGAGTGACCGCACTGATCACAATACCAAGATCACTGCAAAACACTCCACTCACTAAACACCAGATTCTCTCCCCAGGTATTTGGTCTCTTGATCCAAGTCACCACACAACAGCCCTGTGATGCCAGACCAAAGATCCCTCCCAAGGACTGCTCTCATTTCTGACAGTGGCCAACAGAAGATGCTCAGGGAAGCAGGTAAGACTATTGTAACCAGTGTGCCAATATTTCCTGGGAATAACCACTGCATTTCCAGAAATTTACTTAATTGTTTACATAACCCATGTAAACCTTTGGCATTCACAATATCCAATAGCAATGAGAGTCTCCACTCAATCACATTTTGTGTGAGAAAGGAGCTCTTTCTTTCCCTCCTTTTGAACCTGCCATCTGAGAACTTCATTTGATTCAGCACTGTTAAATTAATTCACGTGTCAGTAGAATCAGAGTTGTTCTAGTCTCCTTTCATTCTCAAGGAATTCCCTTTGAACAGTCCCACATTCTGCAGTACCTCATCAAAGGGTTTTGTGATGCTGGTCTCCAACTGCCAGTCCATGGTCCTCCACACCTTTAGGCTGCGATCGTCAGCCTGAGAGGCAATGTACTTCCCAACGGGATCCCAGGTCAGCCCCTTCACCAGCCCAGAATGCCCCTTCAGAGTGGCCAGGATTTCTGGGCAGGCAAAAATTGACAACAGGGGGTAGTTACTGAAATCTCCTTTAGGACAGACTGTTGAGAAGATCTTTTTGAAACAGAGCATTAAATACAATTTTCTTTACTGTACAAAAAACCAAACTGGAACCTGTGCTTAAGCTAACATTGATATAAAAAAGTGGTAAAGAGAACTCTGTCAAGAATAAGGGGTACAAAACTCTTTGTAAGAAATAGATCAGAGCAGAAAGACCAACAAAGCCCAGGCACTTCAGAATAGAACCAGAAGTCGTAGAAAAGCAGCACTTTAACTGGAATTTCAGTTAAACATTCACCCTTTCCTCCACACCCAAAGATTATCACAACAAATTCAGCTTTGAGCAGCAAATGTGAACTAAGTCAAAGTTTTGACTCAACAGACACACAAGCCTGGCAGACCTGGTAACCTATTTTCAGTCACTCTCTTGCTTATCAGCCAGTGGGAGGAGAGGCTGAGAGGGCACACAGTCAGCCTCAAGGTGCAAAAACTCTGGTATCAGTATCGGAAGCCAGCTTCAAATAAATGGCATGTAAATAAAATACAGGTAATAAGGGATGTCATGTAAACTCAGCAGCACAGTCTGAATGCAGCTGTTGTCTCCAGCAGGGTGGAATCCAGTGCTCATTGCCATCCACACCTGCACAGAGATGGACCTGCCAGTGTGCCATCTCAAAAGACAGCCATTCCCTCAGAGAGACCTTCAGCCAGTGAAATACGCCCCAGGAGGGAAGAGTTTGTCACAACGCTTTACGTGCTCGCACATCTGAAACCTAAGAACTCTCACCTGGAAATTTGACAGCATTCCAGATGACAACAGTGTTATCAACACTGCAGGATGCCAGCCAGGCATCATGGGGAGACCACGCTACGTCCATCACATCTGTTTGGAACAAAAGGTGCAAAACGCATTGGAAATCACTTGTTTATTCATCTTTTGCACTGCTCTTCGGTTATTTTTTTCTAAATAAACATTAACATTCTTTGATTTACAAAATCTTCATCCCTTGCCAACCAGATTATTCACTGCCAGTGTGAACATTTATTTAAATAAAAATACAGTTTATCTTCCTTTATTCAGATTTATTTTTAAGCTAGAAAATAGCAAAATCTAAGTTTCTTAGTAGCTAATTCTTCTGTTACAGAGTTGCCAGAAGGTACTTGGATGAAAGTCAAATCTGATTAAAAATTGTACTTTCTTTTAGATTTTTATTGTTGCTCTTAAAAGGAATTGCTGACTTGCCACCAAAAAGAAATGTTTTGAACAAAACACTGTGATACTGAAAAACTATTTTCTTCCAAATACATTCAAATTAGGTTCATTCAGCACCTTCTCACTTACCCCCTGAATGGCTTCTGAGAATCGATACACACCTCCACTGCTCAACATTGGTAAGTTTGCTACTAGAACCAAACACAGTGCTAGGTCCAATGTACCTAATTAAAACAGAAACAATTAGCAACAGGACCACCTCAAGTTCTTCTTTGTAAAGAAAATCAGCTGCTCAGTGCACTTCCAATTTCACAGTCAGTTATTCCTACAATGAAAATGGAAGGGAAAACCCCATATTTTTTTAGAGCACGTAATTCCAGTTATTAAAAAATTAGCTTCAATAAAATGTACGATTTCTATTTAGGGTGAGTCTTTAAATCTCACCAGGAATCTTTGTTCAAGAACAGAAGGAAAGGTGCCAGCTCCTCCAGAGGAGAGAGGCCGCCCCGGCAGACACACAGCGCAGTCCGGGACAGGGACCACGCTGCACCGCAGGGATGTGCTGGCACGGGTTTGGAGCTCACACAAGGCCAGTGCTCAGGAAACACTGAGGTGTGACAGAGAAACCCCCTGAAATCAACTCCAGAACTGAGAGGAGAGCAGAGGAACATGCTTACGCCGCTCGTTTCCACACCATGATCAGCTTGTCGTCTCCCCCCGAGGCCAAGTAAACGCCGTTGTTGGACCATCGCACACAGTTCACACAGGCTGAAACGAGACAAGAAAGGCTGGAGGGTGAAATATGTGAGTAAATGGTTCTGGACTGGGACAAAGATCACAACAAGCAAAACTTAATGGCGGACATTTAGGATTTAAGTGTGCTTTTTCCACTCCAAGCAGTTACTCTGTCTGCTTTAGATAAATGAATTGGTACTTATCTTCCAGTAGCAGTTGAGGAACTTCTCACTTAAAAAACCCTGTTCCTTATCTAAAAAAGCTTCACCAAAAGCAGCTCCAAGGGAGAAACATTAATATTCGTCTAATGAAGGAAACTGCTCCTGGTAGATGAGGTGGGATAAAGAGGGCAAAGGAGGAAAGGTATATCTTGAATAAAGAAGGGACAACTTGTCAGGTACCCACACTAATTCCAAATGTAATGTGCAATAAATACAGAATAATTTAGAACTATAAACAATATACTTCATATGATGTTTATTTTACTCTTATTTCTTCTCTTGCCCTTTCCTTCAGAGCTCCCCAGTTTCTCAGGATGTGCATTATCAAATACTTTGTAGCCACAGCTGAAAAAAGGCTTATAGAGAGGAGATTTCCAAAGGAATCTATATTTCTCTGCATGTTTCCCCACATTTTAACACCATTTCTACTGAATATCTTCAGAAGTCTATAGCCCAAGTATGGGATCACTCTGCTGTATTTATTGATTCCTCATCACTGGACAGAGCACAGTTTTTACAATTACATGTGTGCAATGCTTGAGCTTTGGCAAATTACCAGTAGTCAGTAAAAAAAGATAAAAGTAACAGGAAAAAAAAAATCTTTGTTACCTAAGTGATTGTCCATCTGACAAAGCATCTTGGGAATATTTTCATTCTTTTCATCTTCCTCTTTCAGGACAGGAGCCATATTCCAGATCACAACTTTGCCAGAATCCTGACCTGTAAGAGACCAAAAAGCCCCCCCTTTCAAATACATGCAAGAAAGCTTTTCAAATTAATCTCAGTCCCAGAACAGATGTTAAAATGTAGGCATTACTGCAGTGTGATTTTGGAAACATTTGAATACAGATGCCATTTTGATACAATTACACCAGGTCACCAGTGCTTTATTTTTCTTAAAACTATTAAAAATAAATTTATACAGTTCAAAAATCATACTGTACCTAACTGATACCAACTATAGGGACAACTACTTATAACAAAATTGTATTTTAAAAGATAAAAGATACATTCAAATACTAAATTGCAATTATTGCAGCCAACATAAAACTATTCACTATTGTGAACCAAGTGATATTTTTGCATGTATTTCTTAAGCTATTCCATTTATATAATTGGATTTTTCTGTCCCAATAGCTCTACTATTTAGCAACTCAAAAAGCCCAACTGCACATTCAGTTCCTCTTGAAATAAAAAAGAAATTTGGCCATGACTCAATTATTGCAGCTACTATCTCAGTGATGTCCAAGAGGATGAGCACATCAGGACGTGGAACCCTGCCTTCTGCAGGAACAACAGCACTTTTCAATGCATTTTAATGACTTACATAATCATCTCTTTCTCAGAGATAAAAGTGATGTCTTTTTAAAGGAGGCAAAATGACTAAAGTGCTGTGAAGGCACACAATTATTATTATAGCCCAAAATTCCGCTTTTCATCAGTACACAGACATACCTTGTCCTCCTGTTGCAAACTTGGTCCCATCTGGGTGAATGTCCACTGAAAATATTGGCTTTCCTGGAATTGGAGAACAAGCAGCAACACACTGAGTTGTTTTACATCAAGAGAACTGCAGAGCCACCACAACTGCTCTGGTTGGCAACCTTCTCGTTCTAAAAGCTGTAGTCTAGGAAGGAAGGAGCTGGGAGCAGCCTGCTGGCACAAACAGCAGCCCAGGAAAGGCTCTCTGGAAGCTGCCATTCCACAACAAACCAGGGATAACCAAGGACACTTAACCCAGCAGGATACACCAAACACCTCAGAGCAAAATAATACCACGGAGCAAGTGCCAAGGAGGCAAAACTGTATCTGAGTTATTCCAGGTTCCTACAGTTCCTTAGCTGATGACCTGAAGTCAGTTTTGTTTTGGTTTCTGGATTTGCTTTTTTAAAGTCTCTGGCTGCATCTGTTGGTCACACAATTACCCATCTCAAATTTAAGTTCTGTTGTTATGAAACTCTTCTACCCAAAGATCAGCTTTGATTTTCTGGCTTCCATATAGACAGAGGAAGACTAACCAACCCTAACAATACTCTTAAATCCTCCAGTTCTCCACATGCTACATCTTTCAGCAGAAACCTAACAATCTGATTAAAATATAAACTGTGTAACAAGTAACTAACACAGTTGGGGAACAGCTCTGGACACCAGACAACCTTCAGCCTATCCTGCTCCAACCACTGGATGACACACACCCTCCTTCCTGCACCTTCGCAGTTCCTTTAACCCTTGCAGGAGGAGAAGGCAGAGCACCAAACTTCCTGCCATTCAGTGATGCTCAAAGAGCCACCGCTCAGGACTGTTTGAAAGACCACGCGTGTGATTTCCACATTCAAATAACTTTTGGCAGCAGTCCCAGCCCCTTCAAACTGCAGTGCCTCTGCAAGCAAGAGCACACACGTGCCAGGATAAAGCAAGGCAATTTGTCAGACGGCCCAAAGAACCAGGATGCACGTACCAAGGCGACTGGATGCGTTTCCCACATGTGACAACTCTTGCACTGTATCTTCACCAGATGTTAAGAATAAACGATAAAACCTGGAGAATTTATTCAGCAGTAAGTTTTATGTCCAGCTGTAGCATCTGAATTCCTTGATGCTAAACTGCCAATAAACCCCTATTTCTTACTTTTTGAGGGATACACATTTTGCTTCATGTCAACTTTTATATTATGTTGACTTGTTTTAAGGTTTGTTTTATTTGGATTTGTATTGCAACTCTGACATGTGATTTCCCTTAAAATTTTTACAGGCAGCCAAGCAAGGACCTTAAATACAGAAAGATGGCACTCAACTTACATTCCTTCCAAGTGCTTTAAGACCTCACAAAACACGAGCTGAGACTTAGCTGTGACTTTGCTTTTCAGCTTGTTGTGCCTGATCCTCTTACTCTATTAACTTGAATGCAACATTGAGGGCTAAGCTGAATATTTAGAGAAGCATGGGCAAGAAACATTTATTTTGCTCTTCCCAAAACGTGGAAGTTCCCTTAAGTTAAATGAGTGCATCATTTGAAACAGCTGAACCCAGTGACACAGAAACAGGCCTTTCTGTAGAACTTAGGAGTGGAAGGGGCGACCTTTTCAATCAGCTTCAACAGTCTTGGGCAAGAAGACCTCATATACTCTGAAATTTGCCATGGGACGTGTAGAGGAGAGTAGGAAGCCAGTTATCAAAGACCTTTTCACTCTACCACCCTGGTTTGTTTTGCCTGTGCATCATTTACACCAAGAGAAAGCTTGCCCAGCAAATCAGAAAGAACAGGAACATCCAACATTATTACCCAGGCAAAGCAGATAACCTACACATTCCAAAAAACTGTCACTGCACTCACTGCTTTGAAAAAATTACTGATGTGCCAGAAGTTTCCTTTCCTTTAGTCCACGTTTACAACTCCCATAGCCTCTCCAATTTCTGCTTTATCTTAAGAGCACAACTCTACAGCAGTAACATCACCCCTTTCCTTCCTCCTGGGCAAAGACTTTTCACAGATTCACAAATGGGGTTGAAGAAATTTAGCATATTATTTTGCTTATAGAGCCAGAGGTAACTCAGCTACAAATTCACCATAAAAGCTTAAAATTAGCCACACCAGGGAAAATGTCACCAAGCCCAGTGCTCTGTGTTCAGAAACCAGCACTAGATACATCCCCAGGGATCTGTACAATGGTGAGAACACAATGCTTCTTCCTAGGATAATCTTCCAATTCCAAAGAATTTCCAATTCAGACTTCTTTGAGTCAGAGGCCCTCAACAGAGTTTTCTTCTGTGAATTCAATCAGCCACTTCTCAGGCCCACAATTACCACCAAGAGTCTCTACACAACGAGATGCAGTGCTCATCCATGGCCTCTGTGAAGAGCCTCCTCCTCCATGGATCTGCACCAGCTGGTACTTCAACAGCCCTCAGTTCTTGTCCAGGAGGACAGTGGATGAAAATCCCTTGATATTCATCCCTTCCCCACCACTACTTATGGATTACTCAGATTTGAAAAAGGGAATCACAGTAAAGTTACCTGCTTCTGAAGGCATATTAACTCTTCCACCACTGAGAAGGAATTTATGTTTTTAATAAGTCTGCTCTCTGCACTTTTATGTTTATTCCTTAAAATACAAAATAAGTTAAATAATCATTAGATTGTTTTCCTAAGTAAACCAAGACTTATACTTGTTTTTAGTTTTATCAATCCTGAGATGTCAAATTATTAAAAAAACAGCACAGATGATGCAATTGCAAGACAGAAATTCAGCAAGACAAAGTCAGTGCCAGGGTGCTCTTTCCTCCAGGGTACCATTACCAAGGGAATGCCATTGCAGTGCTGGACAACTGTCACAGGTTGAAGCTGGAAGACTTGTTTCACACTACTCGTGGTTTATAAATTGAGCACAGATACTGGGTTTTTCCTCACTTCCTTCATTATCTCAAAATAATAGAGAAGGAGCTACAATTTGACAGCAGCCACTCCTTCCTAAGGCCCATGCCTTTATCAGGCTACGTTGTCAGATCCTGTGGGAACGAGGCAGAAGGTACAAGGTCCCTGTTCCCCAGTGACCAAAGTGTTCCCGTGCCTCTGACTGGAGATGTGTTGAATTTCAAACAGTAATGGTGCATCAAAACAAAATGCAAGTGGTACTGAAGCAGCAACACTAAAATCTAACACAGTGTGTTTTAAGATATTTTGACCTCTTGCAATAATATCTAAAAGAAAATAAGCTTAAATTATTGAAGCTCCTGGCATCACATTGCATGAGGAAGCAAACTAGGTTCATTAAAACCAGAACACCTTACGAGAGACCAGATGTCCCGTGGGCTTATTTGTTTAAAGACCCCAAATACACATTATGTACTTAAAGAAATACCAATAATGAAACAAGCTTGGCACAAAAAGTTCCAAGTAAGAGAATTGAAACCCAAGGAAAAGGTCTCATCTTCTTAAAAAACACACCAGCAGAAGAATAAAAGCCATTTTAAATATTGCGTCATTTTTGTTTGTAATCAATGAAATATAAACACATTTTTAAGTAATCTTCTACCAAAAAATTAATGAGTTTCTTTTCAATTTGCTTTCAGCCCATCTAACACAACATCCAATGTGCCTCACAAATCAATTCAAATATTTACATTCCGCCATTACAGCTTGGAGAGATAAACTCTGTGCCTATATTTAAACAAGAGCAGGCTCTGGTTCCTACAAGTTGTTATACATGAACAGCACCTTGGGGCTTGCAAGGGTTTCCTGGAATGGCAGGGATGCTCCTTTCCCCGAGGGATCAGTGTTTGCCTGCATGAGCCATCCTTAAGCACCTGGGCTCCTCAGACAGGTACTGAATGGGGCACCAGGGGAGAGAAGCAGATCACACTGTTTGTATCTTTGTCATCTTTCCTGCCCCACCATCAGACTGCACTTTGAATAGTCTACCTTGCTCTAAGCCAGGAAACACGGAAGAGAACACAACAATAACGAGAATTTCGTGCAGCAGCCAATAAACTCACATTAAGTGCAGGCCAAGCTTACAGAAGATGCATCTGAGGAAGAAATATTTCCAGGAAGTACTCAGATAAGTGACCTTAAGAACTCCAAGACAAAAGCCTGTAGAGCCAAAATGTGTTTCTACCATAAATACACAATTCCAGGTGTGCCCGTAAGCACCATCACACTCACTCCAGCCCACTCAGTAAGGGAAGATCCCAAAGCTGAGGGAGGAGGGGCAAGGCTGGAATGATGGCAGCTGTGTCTGGAGTGTGCAGGAGCCAGCCTTGCTCCAGCAGCCCTGAACAGCCCCCTGTGCCCCTGCAGGCACCAAGGGAACAGAGAGGACCAGTCTCCAGCACACAGTGGGAACGCTCCTGCCCTGCTCTGGAGAGGTTCCAGAGCCACAGGGAGGCCCAGGAGGAGCACACTGTCCACCAGGCAGAGTATCCCAGGGCTCTCCAAATGAACTCCTGCTGCAAACTGCTTGGCTGGAGTCTTTTCTGAGATGGCAGGATGTGTCCTAAACTGCTGCAGATTTCAAAGACGTACCCATATCAAAAGGTGCACCCTTTAAAGAAGTAAGGAAAGGAGTCACAGATCTAATCTCTTAGATTAGATTTAGGCCGAAAGTTTTTATTCAGCTGCTCCTAAGTGTGCTCCCACTGAAGATAAACAGAGGCACAGGACGTTCTGCCCACAGGCAGCCAGAGATTAAGATGTAAATGCTACATTTGTTTAGATTAACCAAGCAGAAATGTAAAAACCAACTCAAATAAAGTACTTCCACAATTTTTCACTTCACTACAACCTCTGGTTACAAGGCTGGGTCCATCTGCTGCCTACACGGTCCCTGGAGAGCAGGCCAAGTAAAGATGCAGGTGAATGGCACCTCGAGGCTTGAGTGACTGCTACAAACCCTCATCACGGACACAAACCCAACCCCACGTGCAGAAAGGCAGCTGTGAAGCTGTGTCTGTGGTTTTTAACTCGAAGCACGCTTTCCCAGCTTCAAAAAGCTGGTCTCCAGCTCAGTCTCATTCCAGATCCCAGTCGGCTGCGTGAGTCCACCTAATGACACTGAGACATTCCCAGGGTACAGTCTGCAGTGGAAATGAAGCTGTACCCACGGCTCTGAGGACAAAACTTGCACGAACTCAAGTGAGCTCTTCCCGTTGGATCTCTTCTCACTGCCTCACCAGCAGCAGCACAGGTATTAACCTGGGAACTCATCCTAAGCACAGTAAGTACATAACACTGGTGCTACCCCGTATTTTCCACACTAGGGAAGCGCAGAGCCTTCCGTCAATACCAACACTTCACTCTGAGAGCGTTTGAGCTCACAGATCCATACAAAATCCCCAGAGGGCCGGCAAACAGAATAGCATAGAAATTCAAGGAGTTGTTTGGAAAGTAGTGCTGAGAGAAACCTTTTCCCCCGCGGAGACTGACAGCTCAGCGCCTGCGGGGGCTTGGACAGCGAGCCCGCCGCGGTGAGCGAGGGCACCGCTCACCCCGCGGGCACCCCCAGCGCCCACCGCCCGGCGCGGGCTGCCCTGCGCTCCGGCACCGAGCCGGCCCCGCTGCCCCGAGCCCCGCAGCCGTCCCCGCCCGGCCCGGCCGGGCTGCGCCCCGCGCACACGCCGTGCGAGGCGGGACGGGCCCGGGGGCTGCCCCGGCACGGCCCCTCCGCCCCGCCCCGGAGCCCCGGCCCCGCTCCGGGACGCACCGGCACTTGTTGCGGCCGCTCCGGGCCCGCCGGCGCTCCGGGCCCTGCCGGGGGGCGGCCCGAGGCCCGGCCCGGGACCCCGCGAGTGCCGCGGCCCCGCTCCCCGCCGCACCTGCCCGGCCTCACCATTGTGGTTGACCCAGGTCGGCTTCAGCAGCTTCATTGTCGGCGCCGGGGGCCCCCGCCGGCCCCCGCCCTCGGGCCCCCGTGCTGGCGGCGCGGGCTGGCCCCGCGGAGGGCGCGCTCGGCCCGCTCCGCCGGGCCCGCCGGCGATCCGGCACGGCCGGAACCGGCCCCGCCTCCGCGGCCCGGCGGGAAACCGCGCC
>JAWWES010000037.1:6088706-6101443 GCA_035583135.1 Lophotriccus pileatus
CACTGCGGGGGGGACCCCGCACCGCTCCGGCCCTCGGGACACTGCGGGAGGGACCCCGCACCGCTCCGACTGGCCCGGGTCTGGGGTCGGTGACCACTCTGGGGACCTCGAGGTCACCTCTGGGCAAACGCTGGGTCCTGCCCCGAGCTGAGATGGTTCAAAACTCGTCACTCATTTCGGACTAATAAGTAGCTCTTGTGCCACCAGAGTCAGTTTCTCCTCATGCTTTGTGTTCCTCTTCCTCCCGCAGCTCCTTGGTGCCCCAGGGGGGCCCGCTCCGAGGCTGTCACTGGCAGAGCTCCGTGCTGACCCTCAGGACATCCCTCCCCGTGAGGTGAGTGCCGCTGCCTTGCAGTTACGCTGTTCCCACCTGCGGGGGAACACAAATCTTCCCGAGGCCAAAGTAGCCTTTACCTCTGCATGTTTGAGTCTCCACGGGCCAAAGCAGCTCAGGACTGCTGGCCTCTGGAGGGCAGTGCGGTGGTGACACAGTTACCACGTTGTGCCGGTGTGTAGCACCGGCTCCCTCAGCCACGGAACGCAGCTGGAAATGCTGGGATTTATGCAGTGCTCCAGAACTCCCTGCTGGCAGTGGAAGCCTGGCTGAAGCAGCAGCGCTTTGCTGTGAAGGCAAAGGCAGCCCACGTGCGTGTCATTGTGGTGTCCATGCTTTGTTTTGAGGCACTGAAGTACCCGGGTAGCTGTCAGGTACCCTCAGAGAGGGGCTGCTTCACCCCATAAAGGCTGGCTGCTCAGTCTGCAAGGCAGGAATGACACCCTCACGTCCACTGGCAGGGGCAGTTTGTGGAGTGTGCCGTGGCATCTTGGATTTGCATGGAGAAGTACTACAGGAGAGTAACATTTGCAGCCTGAATTTGGCTCCAAATTTTAGAAGCATTAAAACCACCCACTCTCTTCTTTAATGTGAAATGACAGAACATTTGTCCAAGGCCAGGTTGGACGGGGCTTGGATCAACCTGGTCTAGTGGAAGGTGTCCCTGCCCATGGCAGGAGGTTGGAACCAGATTAGGGTTAAGGTCCTTTCCACCCCAAACTTGTTACCTGCTCTGCTGCATTCCAAGCTAGTGCAAAACAATTCCAGTTCAATTTTTGTGGAATGTCCTCAGATCATTCTGATGTTCAGCACAAAGTAGCTTCTCCTGGGTAGTTACAGATCTCTCTGCAGACAAGTCACTGTCTCATGGAAATTCCACTACTTGAATAAAGCTCATGGCTGGAACTTCCATTAGGGACCAACCAAATTAAGCAATGGGAAGGAACAGTCCTTGGAAAACTAAAGTGAAAGTTGCTGGTGTTGAATCAAAGGACAAAATCCCTTCTTTTATTTACTATTTCCCTTGTAGAGCACAACCAAAGAAGAAGAAGAAAGTGGATCCGAGGAGAGAGCAAGCACAGAAGGATCGTATGAAAAAGAAGCTTAAAAAGCTGGAAAAAGCTGCCCCAGAACTGATTCCAATTGAGGATTTCATAACCCCACTCAAGTACTCAGACAGCAGCAGGTCAGTGACTCTGTTTTACCACGTGCCTGCACTCACAGTGAATCTCTTTCTCTGCACAGCTGCAGCCAGCCTTGGTACAAAACCTTATCCACTTCCACAAGGACAGAATGTGAAAAGGAAATGTTATTTGTTCTTGCTAAAAGAAACATGAATTTCCTGTTAGAATGACTGGGATGTCCTTTCAGACAGACAAAATTACTAGTAAATTAAATGTATTCTCTGGGTTTGGTGGGGTTTTTGTTTTGTTTTAGTGGTTTGATGTTTTTGATTTGGTCCTTGAAGTCAGGCTGTTTCTCCCTCGCTCTTTGCCAGGGTGCGAAGCCTTCCCGCTCTGTCTCCTGAGGAGGCCGAAAGAAGAGTTTTACTTCTGAAGAAGTGGTGTTTGTTTAAGCAGAAACAAGATGAGGCAGAAAAGAAAGCCATTCAGAGCCTGGTGGAATCTCAGCAAGAGGCACTGAGGGAACTGCGGCTGGAATGCGAGGAGCTGTACCAGGCAGCGATCCGCCGGGACGAGGGGCTCTTCCCCTTCCAGAGGGAAGGGCCCACCTACACCCCCCCCCTCCCTGGGTACGACCCACCCGAGGGGAAGTGTGTGGACATCACCAAGGTGTACACACAGTGAGGGAGGAGGGCAGGGTCACCTGCCAGGAGCTGCTCAGCAGCTGAAGGAAGGGAGGAAGAATACCCAGTTCTTCCTGCAGGTTACAGTGCTGCAGGTGTGTGACTGTAAATAAAGTAGTAGTGAAGTATCCGTGTGTTTGGATTTTTTTAAGGATTATCCAGGTAGTAAGACACCCAGCCAAGCTGCACCACCTTACCCAGTGCCAAAGCCAGATTTTTTATTTTATTATATTGCCACGTAACTCACGTGATCAAATTTCCAGAGGTTTCCCCTGAACAAAATCAGATCTGTCTCTACACTTGTTTAAACCTTTACTTTTGTGGTGGTTTTGAATACCACCACAACACACACCATCATTCATGAGTAGCTCCACCAAGGGGCAGTTTCAGGGTCTGCAGCACCTCCCCATCAGCTGAGAAGCTCTTAACCCACAACAACCCTGTTCTGGGAAATGCCTTTTAAATGCCAGAGGTTGGGATTGTCCTGAACTGGAGGGAGGATTCCCAGCTTGTTTGTTTCCCATCTTGCAGGCCTGGGGTGGGTACCTTGTTCCAAAAGTGCACAACACCAGCTGGTAGGGGAAGAGGCCCTCATCTAGCAAGAGGAGCTGGATCATATGTGCATTAATTTGGGACTTATCTGCTGAGTTGCTGAGACAAAATCCTAAAGTGTTAGACAGCAACACAAGACCAGAGACAAATTAAGCACCTCAAGTGTCCCTTTAAAAAATACTCAGTGTTTAAACAAACTCTCAGTACTTTTGAATGAGTGCTCAAGTATTGCCGGGCAGAGCTACAGTTTTATAACTTTAAGATGACATGGAAGAAAAAAAAAGGCAGCACAGTTCTGAATTGTGTATTAAGTTACTGACCAAACACAGCAAACAATCTTCCTAATTTGGTTTGTCCTGGTCAAGGGGTAGATACCAGTCTGGTGGGGGCTTCTTCCTGAGCGTCCACACCGGAGGGTACTTGTGGCTTTCCATAACTCGAGCTCTTTCACTCTTGCACAAAGCTTCCTGAAACAGAGGAAAATATCACCTTGATGGTGTTGGATATTCCAGTCGTACAGAGCCCACTTCCTGCTGTGACTATGAGATAAAAGGAGAAAAAGAAATTTATCATGCTTAAACAGAAGTGCCAAATGCTAAGTAAGCCAGGATAGAGGTCTTTAACTAAGTCATATTTTGCCCGTGACTCCTCCATTACGAAGGAAACTACGAGTTCTGTGCAACCCTCCCTGCAGGGCTTTGCTGCCTGGCTGAAGGGACGAGTTCGGCTGGAGGCTTTGCTGCAGGGCCCGAGTCCTGCGGGGCTGTGGCCAGAGGCATTTCTGGACACCGCGGGAGCACTTCGTAACGCCGCAGCTTTTCCTCTCAGGAAGGGACCGTCAGAGTACCTGAAATCAAGGGCTTTTGCAGCAGAACGCGGAGAATACTCCCTGGCTCTTAAAGGGATGTCAAGACAAGCCTGCCCAGCCGCCCGTGCAGCCCCCCCGTGCCGCAGCCCCCCGGGCGGTACCTGCGCGGCGGCGGCGCGGTGCCGCTCCCAGGCGCGGCAGGCCTCGTAGTCCTCCCGCCAGCGCCCGCAGGCCGGCAGCTCCCCGTGCGCGTAGTAGTGGTGGAAGGCGTGGCGCAGCCCGCGGCAGTGCTTCCACTCCCCCCAGTAGTCCTCGCACGGCCGCGGCGGCTGCGGGGGGACAAAGGCCGGGCTGAGCCGGGCCGGGCCGAGCCGAGCCGAGCCCAGCCCCGCGCCCTCCCGGCCCCGCGCCCCTCACCCGCCACGAGCCGCCCGCGTCCGCCATGCCGCGCCCCCGCCAATGGCGGCCGCGCTTACGGCGGCACCCGCGGGCGCGGCCAATGGCGAGCGGCGGCACAACGCGGCCCCAGCCCGAGAGCCAATGGCTGCCCGCGGGCGGCGCGTGACTGCGCCCCTCAGAGCGAAGGAGGCCCCGCTTCTGTCCTTCCCAAATCACCGCACGGGGACCCGGCGGGTCACCGGGACACCCCGGCACCGAGGGTGCTTCAATCCCTCCCAAATCACCGCACGGGGACCCGGCGGGGCACCGGGACACCCCGGCACCGAGGGTGCGTCAGTCCTTCCCAAATCCCAAATCACCACACGGGCACGCGGCTGGTTGCCAGGATCCTTTACTCGGCCTTTCAGCACAGCGCGGGCGCTGTCCCCGCGGGTGACACCCACACCGCCGTTCCACAGCAGGGCAGCGTAGCTGCATCTCGCCTCTCCCTACACTTGCCGTTAGATTGCTACGTTATAGTATCTGAACTATTAAAAGGCATGTTAATAATTATAAATATAAAAAGCACTTACAGGGGGTTTGCTTAAAATGGTTGATAACCCAACACCTGAAGCTAAAGCTCAAGGAGACTCCCTGCACAAAAGTCCTAAACACCAAAGTGTCAGCCTTCACCTGCACCACACCAAAAAGCTTACCTGAAATTGTGGCAAAATTATATATAGAGGGAGGAAAATACCAAGCAAAGAGCGACATGAGACCATCATCACTCAGGATAGGAGGGGAGGATGTAGTCTAAGAACTGGATCTTTAGTAAGGTAGAACTTCGCTAGTTTTACTTCTCAGGTTGATCAGAGATCTACGTTCCCCTCTTTACAACACATACAAAAAGTTCCTTCCAAATTCCCAGGACTTAATTTTCAGCTGAAAATTAAGACAGTCTGACAGCTCCGGTTTTAAACATGAAACCAGAACCAGCAAGAGGGTTCCTATGTCGCAAAACCACCTCTCCTCTCAACTGCAATAACTAAGATCCAATATGCTGCAACTGTTACTTTATTTTCTCCTAACTAACTGAAGGTACCACAGCCTAGGGCTTTCTTCCCTTTTTGCGCAGGGACTGGCCTTCTCCTGAAAAGGCAATAAACCGGCTCCCAGAGTCATCCTGGAGAAAGGAAAGAGGGAAAAAACGTTGTTACCTCTTTGCTCAGTGCTTGTGTGTGATGAAAGCTGAATGATCATTAGCAAGAACATTCCATCAGAGCAGCCGCTGACTGCAGACATTTCTCATCCTTAATCTAGATATTAACCACTTTCTTCCTGAAAATAAAACAGGAGTACTTCGGTGGCCTCGCAGCCACCTGAAATGAGGGTGCACTGGCTCATCACACACCAGGCCCATCTTTCTACATTAGAAACAAGGACACCAGAGGCTGCTTTCACTTAACTCACACCAGTTAACTGCTACCACTTTTTAACAGAAGCATGCTGTGAAAATCAAGTGTGGAGAGGGGAACCACAAACTTAGAACGTTGGAACTGTGGTCCAATTCTGTGCAAGACTGGGAGCACTCAACTTTATTTACCTCTTCGACTTTCTTAACCAGTGGGCGTGAGTTTCTAATGAATGTGATTCTACCGATCTTGAAGTCATAGTTGGGAATTCCTCTGGAAAAGAAGCATAAAAGTATTATGAAAGAAGTTTTATACCTCTATGGAACTGAACCTGTTCCATGTCTGTCAGCGTTGTACCAACACTCGCTGCACATTTCCATTACTAAATAATTCCAGAGTTAAACCTTATTTTCTGAAGGTTCGTGCACTGCGTGAGGTAAATAACCAAATACTGGAGTTGCTGTGGAAGCTTGGCCAGGGCCATGTTTCCATGGAGCCTGTGGATAAGACTATTTATTTTCTTAAGGCAAGTTTATGATGAAATTAGTTTGTTTATATTGCAAGAGCAGGAAAAACCCCTAAAACTCTACTCAAACACTGATTTTTCACTTGCTGACAAGTGAATGAAACATACCTTCGGATGTCTCCTGGTTTAATTGGTGAGGGACTAGGCTCCACACCTTTCTTCTTGCCATCCAGTCTGTTCCCAGAACCAGAGAATGCCTATGGATACACAGTGAGTTTTAATTTAACTTCTGGTATTTGAAAGTTCACTGCACAGGGACACTAGATTTTGTACAATATCACAGTCATTTTTATGTAGTTATTTGATTCAGCATGTTTCTTTCTGCTGCATACAAGCTGAGGGACCCTGGCTGCAGGGGTATGTTTCAGTCTGCCATTTACAGACTGCCCTTTACAGACAGCAAGTCATCCAGTTCCTGGTTGCAGTCACCATAAAACACTTGCAGGTACCCACTAGTTAAATGACAATCGCCTCTAAGAACAGACATTAGCATTTCACAGTTCTTTGAAACAACTTTCCCTCACCGTTCTACAAGATTCAGAACCCAGCAGAAATAGGGGACTTACACGAAATCCTATGTCACTCACATATCCACTGTGGTCTGCTTCCACATCCTGGGAGGGAGAAAGCAATGGAGTTCGTTGTGTTCAGGTTGTGACGTGCACAACATGTGCAAACAGTCCCACACACTTCTGACAGAACAAAACCTCAGAACAATCCCTTTCCAAACCGACAGTTGGTAAACAACCATCTCCCAAGTAACATGTGCAAAAGCTCCTGGTAAGTCAAATCTAACCTTAAGATCTTGTTTCATGAAAAAAATTACATTGGGGCTTACTGGTTCCCCACAAGCAATGCTGACTTCTAGGGAATACATCTTGGAAGAACAGAAGCTTAACCTACTGTGGTCTCTTCGTGTTGTGCACTTCTTTCTGGTTCTTTGTACCCCAGAGGAGCATCAAAATCCACCTATTTACACAAAAAGCATGAAAATAAATGTGGTTAATATTTTTGTTTTAATCATAAGCTTTATACTACTATTCCTCCAAACTCCACAAACTATCACCACTACATTTGATCTAGAAAGAACTGAGGTTTGTTTGTTGAACATTTTAACTCAAAACTAAAAAAAGACTACGCCTCCCAGGAATAAGCCTTAGCGTGTAATTGAAACAGAGCAGTACAGCAGCACCACAGTATCACTGGAGTTTGAGTCAAGACAAGGCTATCAAATAAAACCCAGATAAAACACAGTGAAGCTAACCTTTCAATTCCAGAACTAGTCACCTGATGGTACATGAAGTGCCACTCTAGCCCATGGATGTGGCAGCTGGAGTCCTCTCAAACGAGTCACCCTCCCCACCCATCTGCCTGTACCTTTTTGCAGCACCAGAGCTGCTGGATGAACAGCACTCTCCCTCCCCCAGAACAGACCTCCCACAGCAGCTCTCACTCACATTCATGTCACACTCTATGATGGACACGGCCTTATCCGGTTTGGTCTCCATCACCCGGAGCTCATAGATCTGGAACAGGAATGGGTGTTTCAGGACTGCACATGGAAAAGCTCAACTTTATGTATAAGAAAAGCACATGTAAGCCCTTCCCTTCAAACAGCTTCAAGAAACTGCAGTAAGTGCTCTAGGTTGAGGACTGGATACTGCAGGGTCTCTACAGAACTTAAGAACAAAGGTTTTTAACTCAGAACCGAGAGAACCTACCTATTACTGTACCTTGCTGCATTCTTGCTGTACTTTAATCTGCACTTTTGAAAACAAATTAGGATAAATTCTGTCCTTTGGCTTGTAAAAACTTCAACAGTGCAAAGCCTTATTTTCTTGAGTCAAAAGACAGTTTAAACAGCAGTTCAGGGAACGGCTTAAATGACCACTTTTTCCCTCCAACAGAAAACCAGCTGTGAAATCTCCCATTTGGGATTACTTGTCAACAACACTGCACAGCTCTGGGTTGCTGTTTTACCACCAACATCCAACAACTGAACTTAGTCCACAACCCCCAACTGTACCTTTTCATTGTAGTTGATGGCAATAACATCCCCAGTCGTTAGACAGGCGAAGTTTCTCAATGCATTTTCTAACCTTCAGAGCATGTTAAGGTGAAACACTTGTTTTCAAGGCAACATCAAAGCTTTAAAGTTACTGTGTTACAGACCTCTGATCCTTGGGCTCTCAAACATGATTTAAAAACCATCAGTACACCAGAGGTAGTCTTTCAGTAAACATTAGGGTGTACAAGTTCTTCAAAGGGACACTCAAAAATTCATTGGACTTTTAGGCCAAGATTCCTGCTGCTTCACTCCAGGCCACACTTTGTGCCAGCAGCTGGCCACAGCTCTGTACAACAGCTCTCCAACCCTTTTGTTTTCAGAAGGAGCACCAGCAGTCACCTACTACCAGAAGAGGATGAGCCCCACCTGGAAAGTTAGCTCTGCCTGATCATTCCAGTTTGGGAGAAAAGTCTTTTTCCGTCATCAAATAGGAAGGATACACAGCTTTGGGATTGGTGATGTCAAGAAAATCTGGACTCTGTGGCTGAAATTTTGAGTAAGTAGCAACCTGCAGATTAACACTTTCCACTTGCACCAGGCCTCCCTCTTCCAGCAGCAAGTTCTGCATCATCTGCAAGAATGCAAACAAAGACACAAACCACTGTCAGTATGTCTGACATTTTCAAATCTCTTTCCTTGTGCATATCTAGTTTTGCTGGGGCCACCATCTTCCTTGGCATGCACCCGGTTTCATCTCAGGAATAACAGCCAGGTGCATCTTAACACACAGGCTGCTTTGCTTAGTTAACCTCTCGAGGAGGGAAACCTGAGCTGGGACTGAAAGCTGCCGGAACATGACAGGCAGAGACACATTCAGGAAACACTGCATTTCTTTAATATTAAACTGGCAAGTTGCTAATGCTACTGCTGAGGTTCTGTCAGCCCAGCAGGAGCAGCTCACCCAGTGTGGCAGGTAACAGATGCCCTCGTCAGCCACGAACTCGAGCACCCCGCAGTGCGTCATGCGGTCGGAGTTCTTGTTGGTCAGCTTGAACAGCATGGGGTAAGTGATGTTCAGGCGGCCTGGGGACACAGCAGAGGGGAGTTCTGCTGGGCAACAGCCACCAGCACACTGCTGAAGCTTTCACACAGCACCAAGAGAATGGGCCAGACTGCAGGAAAGGATTCCCCTCCCACCATTATCCCAACTGCTCCAAACTACAAATCCAGGAGAGAAAGCAGGTGCACAAATACTGTGTTGGCATCACACTTGGAGCTTTAAATCCTCCCCCAACCTTTCCCCAAGCTCAGACATGAGCAGGGAGCAGGAATTAGAGAGGAATCTATTACTGTTATGCATTGTGTTGTTATCACTCAGCATCTACCTCATGATTTCTAACAGCTCCTGCCTATTTTAAAATCAAATTGCTAAAGTAATTTCTCAAAGAAATTCTACTAAGACTAAAACCCCAAGAGGGGGAAAAACCCCTTAGTTAAAAAGGCCAAAAAAGACTCTTTATGTTGTTGATTTGGTTATCTTTTCACCAATTCAAAGTTAACTATCACCTATTTTGTTTTTAAAATAAATTTTGCTCCAGTCAACATTATCCAGGACAACTGGTTGAGATTAAGAATTTACAAGATTAACTGTAACCATTATCCTGAGTGCACTATTAATAGTTAATAAATATTGATTCACACCTCAGGTAGCCCAACATTTCGGATGTCTGTATTGAAGACAGAGCCCCTTAATTCTGACAGAAAAAACACCTTCAGAATACATTTTCTAACTAACTGGTCTCATGTTCTCCGCTTAAGTCAAACCTCAAGAGACAGTTAAAACACTGTGGCATTTGCCTACACGTTTGCTGATATTTCTAAAGTTGTTGTTCCAGAATAAAATATTCACTTACTGAGTTGATCCAAAGCTGACGGTGGCATAATTACTGCGGGGATGAACAGAAGCGTAAGATTAGGAAAAGTACATCTGTACAAGAGTACATAACAAAATCTTACCATTCCTTTCTCTAGCCTCCTCTAAAAAAAAAGGAGATTCTAAAATCTCCTTCAAATTCATTTTTAGCCAGAGATTTCAGTAGAATCGCTCATGATAAATGTACCTGCCAATGGTAATTCAGAATTTAATCAGAAGAGGAAAAAAAAGAGGAGACAAGGTTTTACAGTATCTAGTGCTAAGGCAACTATTTTCTAAAGCTAATTTTACTTGTTTGGGCTCACAGGTGCTCTTTAATGCAACCAACTCAAAACAACACAGCATTGACCAGACAGCTTGAAAGTGAAGTTGGCCAATCTACTATTCTTTGTTCAAGTTAAGTGAGGTACAACAGCGGGGTGGGGGGAGAAATTCTTAGTCACAAACTTCCATGGCTTATACTAGAACCAAGATTGTAACAAGAGTCTTCAAAAAATAAGACTGTCTTACTCCAACCCTCCTAAACCCAGACTCACTCGGTAAGTTTTTTAATTACAGAGAAAAGCAATGGAAGATGACGCCTCCTCCTTGCTCAGGGCCCCACCCAGGCTGCTCAGCTGTCTCCTGCCGTTCAACGTCTCCGCAGTCTCGGCCAAAGGCTGCGTTACTCGACAACATTCACAAACACCCTTCCAACAGGTTTATTAGTCAAAATAAAACATGCACATACTCTTCCCGCCTTTCTCCACATCTGACCTGTCATTAGGCCCGGCCAGCATGGACACCGAGAAGCAGCGGTACTGCGTGGAGAAGCGGTTCTGGAACACGCGGGGGATGGGGTGGTCGAACATGTTAAACGAGAACTAGAGCGGAAAAAAACAACACAAAGAGAAGGACGCGTTAATCGGCGCCTACAGCCCCGGGAGCGCCAGAGCCCGCCAGAGCCGCCCCGAGCGCTGCCGCGGCGCGGTGCCCGTGCCCGCGTCCCGCACCCACCATGGCGGCGGTGCCGGCGGCGGTGCCGGTAGCGGTGCCGGCGGCGGTGCCGGTGGCGGTGCCGGAGCTCCCTCGGGCCGCCGGGTCGGGTCGGGCCGGGCCGCGCCGGGGCCGCTGCTCCGCCTCACGGGCTCTGAGGGCCCGCCCCGCGCCTCCCGGCCTGCCCCGCGCCGCCCGCGCCGCCATGGCCTGTGAGGGCGGAAGGCGGGACTCGGCACGGCAGAGGCGGTTCCGCACGGCAGAGGCGGCACCGCACGGGGCTCTTGTGCCCAGCCGACCCCCTCTGGCTCATCGGACACTGCTGCGGCCCCGCCGCCCCTCGGCCGAGCTCGCCGTAAGGGCAGAGCAACCGCCTCGCCCGCGAAAAAGATGGCGGAGACGGCCACACCAACTCAGTGCGCCGCTTCCGGCCGAGCCCTCCCGGGATTGGCCGGCCGAGCGTGTCGGTACCGCCTCCCTCCCACCCCATTGGCGGACACCCGGAATGGGTTGGGCGGTGGGCGCCGCGGCGGCGGGGCTGCCGCGTTCCCATTGGCCAGCGTGCCGTGAGGCGCCGACCAATGGGGCGCGGCGCTGCTTGGCGCCCAGTTTGAGCGGGACCGGCCCGAGAGCGGCGGCTGCTCCGCCGGCCCTTCCCGCTCCTCCTTCCCGCTCCTCCTTCCCGCTCCTCCTTCCCGCTCCTTCCTTCCCGCTCCTTCCTTCCCGCTCCGTCCTTCCCGCTCCGTCCTTCCCGCTCCGTCCTTCCCGCTCCGTCCTTCCCGCTCCGTCCTTCCCGCTCCTTCCTTCCCGCTCCTCCTTCCCGCTCCCTCTTCCCGCCATGTTCGTCTCCGACTGCCGCCGGGACTTCTACGATGTGATCGTCACCCAGGTGCGGGTGATGGGTCGCGACGGGGGAGGGGGGGCTCTCTTCGGGGCTTTCTCTCCCCCCTCAGGGCTCTCTCTCCCCCCTCAGGGCTCTCTCTCCCCCCTCAGGGCTGTCTCCCTCTCTCACGGCTCTCTCTCTCTCTCTCCTCGGGGTCCCGCGGTTCCCTGCGGGCCGTCCCGGCTCTGAGGCGCTCCGGGGCTCGGCCGCTCACCCGGTGCTAAACATCCCCCGGCATTTTCCCCTTTCCCTGCCCTCGGAATCCCCACACAAAGCTGCGCCAGAGCGGCGAGGGCTCGCCGGGGGTTTCCATTACAGTTCGCCTCCTTCCTCACCAGTGCTCTGGTGCTCTTCTGGATCTTGTGCTCTAACCAGGGTGTCTCTAAGCTGGTCTGTTTCTATGTTCTTTTTAACTGTTTTATTGTTGTTCGACCAGATTCCCTCATCTTTAAGGTTTCTGTTACAGTCTTGTAGCAGGTCTGGTTGGCTACTTTCATTTTTAACCCCTGGTTCGCTTAGCTGCGTTCACAGCAGATTTGTACACCGAGGTGGTAAAGATTTGTTAGACAGTGTTTTGGCATTTCTACCCGTGAATATATGTTATAGATTGTGCAAATAAAAGTATTTCTCTTGATTTCCCCAACTGTGAGCAAAATCTCAAAAAAACACCCCAAACCCCAACACAGCAACACCCTTGCCAAACAAAAACAACAACAAAACTGAAAATAAAACAAAAAACAATCCACCAGTCAACCTTGATTTAGGCAAAACAATTTATTTCCCACATTGCCTTGCTCTTACTTTACTAAGATTTTCTTTAGTCAAAATTGTTCCAGATCCTGTGCTGAAAACCAAGGCCTTTCTAGACACAATTAAAATAGTTGTAGGGATTGACTTGTTGTGAACCTTCAAACCAGTGAGTGATTCAGAGCAGTCTGAGTAGTTACATTTCCCTAAAGCAGCTGACATATTTTGGGTATCCTTTGGGGTTGCTTTTTGTTCATCTTTACAGGTATCCAAACTGGTTAATTTTGGTTGCAGTGTCCATTTTATGCTTCTGATGATCTCTACCTAAATTTCTGGCCTCACAGTGGTCTATGCATTTCATGTTCCAGCATGTC
>JAWWES010000037.1:6101543-6144496 GCA_035583135.1 Lophotriccus pileatus
CCATTTTATGCTTCTGATGATCTCTACCTAAATTTCTGGCCTCACAGTGGTCTATGCATTTCATGTTCCAGCATGTCAGGTCTGACACCCGTATTAATATATTTATTTTGTTATTTTTGCAGCGTGTTCTTCTTCTTGTTGCTTCAGATGTTGATGCATTATGTGCTTGTAAAATACTCCAAGTAAGTTTTGGTTCATTTTCTCTGCAGTAAAAGAAAATATACCCTGGGATCCTTTTAATGGGTTTGACCCAGGAAAAGGGTAAAGGTTTAATCTGCTTCTGTAACTTTCTTTTTCCATGAGTTTTGGCACGGGAAACTGGTGAGTCATACTCTGGGTTCCTGTAGATTTGTTGTTTGGGGTGTCTTTACTAGAAAGATTTGTATGGACCAGAATTTGGCCTTGTAGGAGAGGCTGTTTCCTCCAGCTCCACTGACAGCTGTTTGCTTCCCCTCAGGCCCTGTTTCACTGTGACCACGTGCAATACACCCTCGTCCCGGTATCTGGATGGCAGGAGCTTGAAACTGCCTTTCTGGAGCACAAAGATCAGGTGAAAATATACAGGAAACTTTTTAAGCTGCAGCTCGTCTTCTAAAGAGAGGCACTTCTTCCCTTTTCCCATTTAAAATGCCGCCTTTTAAACTACCTGTTACTAACGGTTACTTCAAAACTCTGGTTACATTCTATCATACCAGTAACAAACTTGTTAAGGTCTTCATATCAGGTCAAACTAACCTGCTATAATTTGGATAGAGTCAAATTAGGTTTGCATACCTTATGAGATTTAAAGAATGGTGGTATTGGATGTCTCCAAATTTGGTGGTTTATCTTAAAAAAAATTTCTGCTATGAAGACATCATATATCAGAAAGCACATACAAGTTTTGGTGATGATGAGTGTTTTGAAGGTTTTGTAAAGGTTTTTTTAGCCTTTTATGTCCACTGTTAATTTAATTAACAAGTTTTTTTTTTTTCCCTCCCTTTTTTTGCAGTTCAAATACTTTGTTCTTATTAACTGTGGTGCCAATGTTGACCTCCTGGAAATCCTGCAGCCCGAAGAAGACACCTTTTTTTTTGTATGTGACAGCCACAGACCCATCAATGTAGTGAATGTTTACAATGACACACAGGTAAAGGCTTTTCTTTCATGATAAAAACCTCCCCACAGTGGGGTGGTGAGTGCTGTAGAGCTTCTCTGTGCTTTGCAAAACTGCTTCCAGCATTATTTAGTAGGTCAGGAAGCAGCAGTAATGAGTATTTGCAGTAGTAAAAATCTGTTTTCAGTAGTAAAATCTGTACTTTTAGCAGTGTGAGAGTTATCAGTAGTAAACACATATTAATCTTGTTGCTATAAATCAAACTGCCATAACTCAGGGGATAAACATCCTTCAGAATGTAACATGTATTATCTCTCAGCATCTAGCAACACCTAGAATTCCAAGTATTAAACACAGATTATTTGATTTTAACAATTAAAAAAAAAGTAAAAGTAATTCATCCAGTAATGCTGTAAAAAAGGAATATAGGGGGTTGGTTTTACCCTTATTTTGTATAAATCAGTATGGTCTTTGTATTGAAAACCAGTGTTTTGGATACACCTGGAACTGATCTCAGCCAAAATGAATTTTTAGTTTCTCTCAGTTGTCATTTAAGATGTTTCACTCCCTAAATACACTTTTTTCTTGCTAGATTAAGCTGTTAGTCAAGCAAGACGATGATCTCGATGTTCCTGCTTATGATGATATCTTCAGAGATGAAGAGGAGGAAGAAGAGGATTCAGAGAATGAAAGTGAGGGGTCAGAACCTTCAGACAAACGCAGACGTTTTGAAGAGGTGTGTTTCTGCTACTTTGTTGTGAAAATAAGGAAAACAAAACTGTTTAAACTTATATTTTGCATCAGATAATTGTATTTGAGTGTAAAAATTGTGTTCCACCAGATCACAAATTCAAGTGCATGATCTAAAATAGTCAGGTTGAGTTTCACATATAACAAATGTTTATTTAGCTGAACTGCACAGAAATATTTTCTCCCAATACAAAACGATGTTTTGAACTCAATTATGCTTAGTGACTTCTTAAAACTGTTCCTTGGAAAAATATTTGATACTGACACTTCTCTCATGAGACATTGTTCACAGCAATATTCTTTTTTTAATAATTCCTTTAAAAAGTTCTTTATAATGAATACCTTAATTACATTTTTTAATGAAGATTTAATCATTAAAGTGTCTAGATGCTAATCTAGCTCTTAACATCCAAATTGATTCACAGGATGTGATAGAGAGGACGATGAAAAGGCGACAGAGGCGGGAGTGGGAAGCACGCAGGTGTGTTGACTGGTTTTTATCTTGCTTGTACCTCTTTTTCTTACTCTTAATCTCTGACTAGAATCTTGTTAGGAATGCAAACATGTGATCCCAAGCTGTGATTTGCAAGATGCTTTAGTTCTAATTTTGTTCAGAAAGATGGGAGGGATATTTATTATATAAAAATTAAATGTTTAAATGAAGAAAGCTGTAAATACCAATTTAAAATTTGAGTAGCAATAGGTGCATTGCTTCACTTAAATAGCTGTGGTCTTCTTATCTTGTCTGTCCTAGGGTGAAGTTTGTACTTCTCTCTTCTTTTACAGTCTCATTAATAGGAATGGGCAGGAACAAATCAGATAAAATGGATTTTTTCTTTTGGCTTTATGAGTACATTTCAGAGTGGTTTCCACATTATTACTGAAGACTGTTTGCCTTGCACAATTTCTAGTGTTTTCAAGTTTAATTTTTTTCATTGCTAAAATGAAATTGAGATATTATTCACAATTCTGGTATTATGTTTTCAATTGAATCCAATGACCAGTTCATCCTTTAGTCAAATGTATTGGGTTTTTTTCCCTTTTTAGACGAGAAATTCTCTTTGATTATGAGCAATATGAATACCATGGGACCTCAGTAAGTATAAACCCTTTGTTTGCCATAAAAACCCAAGGTGACAATGTAAAGGTAATTGGACAATATCCGAGGTTATAGTTACCTATTACAACTATATAATTATCTAATAATAATGTGCACTATAATATTGTTACATTTTGTTATTTTTATGTGTATATATATATGTAAGTAGTTTAACTTAGTTTAATGTTTTCTGGTGGATTTTTAGGTCTTGACAAAAGTATCTATCTCTGCACAAGATACTTTCACAAAAAGACCTGAGCATGTAAGGGACTTGTTGGTCTTTCAAAGTTCAGGATATCCCAAACATGGCACTGGGACATCAAACTGTTCCTTATGTTGTTTGGCCTTTGATTAAATTTATATTTTGTTAAGTGTTTGCTTTATATATGATGCAGGTTTATAGAGCTCTCTGGAACATTTTGCTTTCTACTTGGTATCTCAGTAAGACTCTGGCAGATTGTCAGGCCCCAGCGTGATTTCTAGAGCTTTAGTAACATGCTGATACTTGGCAAGTTCAGCTGTGTTCTGCCTGTTTAAAGAAGAGGGAATCCTGTGACTGCTCAGGCTGCCTTTGTGCTTTCCCCCTTGCAGTCTGCGATGGTGATGTTTGACCTGGCCTGGATGATGTCTAAGGACCTGAACGACATGCTGTGGTATGTTCCCATCACCATCTTCCAGAGAGGCTGGAAGCTTCAACCCGTAGCAAAGACAGGCAAGGTCACCCAGAGTTACTCAGCTCCAGGGGGAGGTTCTAGGGAACCCCACACCCTGGGAGTGAGCGCAGGTCTCCAACCAGAGGTCACTTCTGTGTAAATGACCTACAGCAAGATGCTGTAGGTGCTACATGTGTACAACTGCTAGAGAGAGAACAGTACACAGCCGGGAACTTCTGGGTGCTGCTGGTGAACAGCGTTTCTGATTTCTTCTGTTACACACTTAGAGAGTTAAATATAACATACTGTACTGGGATATTTGTTGCTTTAACCTTTTTTTTCCTGTTCCTTTTTTCCAAAACAATTTTAGGTGGGCTATTGTTGGCCTTACAGATCAATGGGTCCAAGATAAAATCACTCAGTAAGGAAGATTTCTTAATTTATATTTATTATTATTAGTTCTTATTTATTTGTCTACCTTCTAAAATTTTGGGTTTGGGAGTAACTAATAGCAATTAATAAAGATCAGGAAACCTAAGGGAATAAGTATTTTCTACTATTTAGAATCTTTAAACCAACTTTATTTTTCACAAAATTATAAAACAATCACTCCTGGTCTGGGAAGAAATGGTGTTAAATAGTAGTTTACCTACTGATACAGTCATATTAAAGGAAAAGACTTTTGTATGTTCTCTATCTTCCAGCTTCTTTTACAGTTTTAGTTTAGATTTTTTCCCCCCTTTTTCTTATTTCCTGCTAGATACATCAGAATTCTAGTATTACAAGTGTAGGCTTGAATTCTGCTGTTCTATTGTTGCTTTTAAGGAGACAAATGTGATGAACAACTAATTTTCCTGTCAGTCTGTCTCTCAATATTGGGTTTTTTGAGTTTTCATTGCCTGGGTATATGTCTGAATACTGGAAACCCATCAGTTAGCAAGTGGGGGGGGTAAGATGTTTTGGTGCTGCTGACTGCAGGGAACACTTTGTCGTGCTCAAGAACAAAGTGCCCCGAAGAGGGCGAGGTGACGGCTCTGTTCTCGCCCAGGATGAAGTACGTGACGGACATCGGGACCCTGCAGCGCCACGTGTCCCGCCACAACCACCGCAACGAGGACGAGGAGAACTCCCTGTCCATCGACTGCACCAGGATAGCCTTCGAGTACGAGTATCCTTGCCCGGGGGCGGGGGGAGGGCGCTCTGCCCACGGGCTGAGCTCTGATCCAGGGGAAAATCCCTGCCCCGGCTCTGGGGCTGAGAGGCAGTTACAGTGAATGGAGATCAGAGTGCTCTCCTGGACATGAGTCCTGCTACATCACCTGCAGCTTCTCACTGCGTTTCTTGTAGCACAGAGGCCTGAGAGGGTAACTGAGTGCTTAACTACCACTTGTGGGGTTCTGTGGTGTTCGTGGCTTCAAATGACCGTGTTCATAGTTGTTTGCCCTAATTCCTGCCCAGCCTGCGCCTGGCCCTGTATCAGCACTGGTCTCTCTATGAAAGTCTCTGTAATACCTCATACACCTCTGCTAGACTTAAGCTTTGGTCTGTACAAGGGCAGAAGAGGCTCCAGGAGTTCTTGGCTGACATGGGGTGAGTTATGGAAATCTGTGTCTTGATTAAAGGATGGTTTTTTCAATGAATTATGGGAAAATATTCAGAATATAGCTCGTAAATACTCAACCTGTTAGTTTTTAAATGATTGTGGGACTCTGAGTAGGTGGCAGTGTCTCTTTGAGTTGAGTGTTGGTTTACAAGCTCTATGTATGGAAGAGCAGGTTAGTAAAAAACCTGCTTTCTCACATCTGCTTTTCAAGGACTAAAGAAAAATGAATGTAAACAAGTTTTGTCAGACTTAACTTGCTATATTACCTAATAATTAAGAAAATATTATTAAAAAACAAGGCAAAATATTTTTTCTTCTGGCATACCTATTCATGTATTTTTTCCTTCTGTTTTTAGTTTGCCTTTGAAGCAAGTGAAACAGAAATTTAATTCCATGGACGTATCTTTGAAAGAAAATCTTCGGGAAATGATTGAAGAATCTGCAAACAAATTTGGGTAAATTGTTTTAAATACAGAGGCTTTATCTGAAAATACTTTTCAATTAAGTTCAAATATTTTTGTATGAAGAAGTGCTAACATCTTGTTTTTAAAAATACAATTCTTTGATTGACAAAGTAACACTGGGCTCGTTTCAAATGTTAGGGTAAGATTTGTCTTCATGCTCTTTACGTTGGCCAGTTGTCTCCTCAGTATGTTAATATTGACAATGTTAATTAACTTTCCTGGGTTTATTTCATTGTGCAGAATGAAAGATTTAAGAGTTCAGACCTTCAGCATTCACTTTGGCTTTAAGAACAAGTTCTCAGCAAGTGATATAGTTTATGCAACAACTTCTCTCATGGAGAATATAGAGAAAGAGGGACCTGAAACAACTAATTTCATTAAAGCTTTGGACAGTCTCTCCAGGTACTAAAAGTATGTCTCTTCATTCTTTTGCAATTTTATTTAGGGAACATGGATGATGTATCTCAAATATGCATTGTTGCTTCATAAGCTATTGAAGAGAAAAATCCAAATATCTCTGTGAATAGTGTTTAGATTTCATTTTTGTGTGACAGGCTTTATTTTTATAAGGACATGTCTATTTTTATCCTTTCTGTTGCAGGGGTAACCTGGACAAGCTGCACCAAGGACTGGACCTGGCCAAGAAGCAGCTCCGTGCCATTCAGCAGACGGTGGCCAGCTGTATTTGCACCAACCTTGTCATTTCTCAGGGCCCGTTTCTCTACTGTTCCCTCATGGAGGTCAGCATTCTATATTCAGCTGCTCATTTGACTCTCCTTTTTGTCTCTATCATCCTTGAATGACACTTTTCCTAACTGCTAATTCCATAAGAATGACTGTGAGAAAGAACCTGTTCCATATCCTGTGCTGTGCTCTGATGGGTCAATGTTGACGTCTGCTCTGAACTTCCCAAAGGAAGAACCAGCCCTCACAGAGGGGAGGGATCACTGCAAAGCTGGAGGAGCCCAAACTCCTGGGTTGTGATGGCTCTTGTAGTGTTCCCTTGAGCCACACAGAGCTTCTAGACTTGTCAGTAGATAGTAAAATTAAATAGGTGTAACAATCATCTTGGATTGCAATTGAAATAATTCCTCTTTTCCTAGGGCACACCAGATGTGAAACTGTTTTCCAAACCCGTGTCTCTGTGCCTGCTTAGTAAAAACTTACTCAAATCGTTTGTTTGCTCTGTAAGTAAATTAAAATCTTTTGACTCACAAACTTCTGGCCAGTGTAGTAGTTACTGTTGTGTTGGATACTGTTGTGTTGATTATTAGAAACATAAAATGAAAATATTAATAATGTTTTTCTGCTAATTGATTGCATAATTTTGGCATATCTGAATGCTGCTCCAGGAAAGATACCTATCTGGGAGAATTCACACCATTAGGGAGAGTTTTCATTGCTGAGATAATTACAATCTAAATCTTTGTGTAATTTTCCAAGTTTGAGGGCACACATCACTGAAATTTCTATTGGTCCTTAAAGTGACTTTTGCTGGAAGGAAGAAGAGGATTAAGAGACCTTGTAAAGAAACCACCTTCAGTTGAACTCATTACAGCTGTACCCTTAGATGAATGCCTGTAGTACCATCCCATGTGGGGAGCTGGTACTGAATTGGTCCCTGAGCTGTGTCTAACAAAGAGGCTTTCTGACTTGCAGACAAAAAACAAGCGCTGTAAACTGCTGCCCCTGATCATGGCTGCACCCATGGATGTGGAACAGGGAACTGTGATCATGGTGGGCATCCCTCCAGAGACAGAGAGCTCGGACAAAAAGAAGTAAGCACAGTGTTTACAAGTTCTTACTAATGGTTATCTCAAGAGCTTTCCTGTCTCTGAAGCAAATACATCTTTCCTGTATCTACTTAACACTGGGTTTGTTGACTTGAATTGTCAAGAAGAACACGACTTTTGCATACAGTGTGCACAAGATACTTTGACAGAGGATACAGATATTCAGGACCTTCCTTGCAAAGTGTTTTTTATCCCTCCCTCTTAAAATAGGGAAATAATTGAGTAAAAGAGGGAAACAGTTCACTGTGTGGCCCATGACTTCATTTCTAAAAGCCTCTGATGCAAAGATTTTTGCACATGCGTGAGGTGTGTTGAACACACGGCACCTGCAGCACCTCTAGAAGCTGTTTGCAGCTCTCAGCGAGGAAAAGGTTCCACATACCTCCCTCAGTGAAATATCCCCTTCTGTGATGTTCATCTGTGTTCCAGCTTTTTCGGGAGGGCCTTTGAGAAGGCGGCAGACAGCACCAGCTCCAGGACGCTGCACAACCACTTCGACATGTCCAGTGAGTACGGCGGCCGCTCCCCGCGCGGCCCGCAGGGGGCACTGCTGGTGTGGGACTGGGGTCACTGCTGGCACCGGGGGCACTGCTGGTGTGGCACTGGGGGCACTGCTGGTATGACCCTGGGGTCACTGCTGGTATGGCACTGGGGTCACTACTGGCACCGGGGGTACTGCTGGCATGGTCCTGGGGGCACTGCTGGCACAGCCGTGGGGCCTGCAGGCTCCTGGTGCAGGCCCAAAACGCAGCGGGGGCCGTGACCCTGCCCGAGCAGGTACAAACAGCAGCATTATCTCTGAGGGGGGTTGTATTTAGCAGCCAAACCAACTGTGGTATTGATGAGACACCCATTTGCCCATCTTTGTACATGCTTACAAAAGAGGCAGTTTGTAACAGTACGTGTTTATGTATGTGTTGAACACAAAAAGAAACACGCTGAGATTTAAAAAGTGCCTGCTGTATTCAGTCAGGAGCACTTAGCAATCAGAGCTTGCTGAATTCTAAACAAAATCATGTGCTTTAGTTTTGTCCGATAGGACAAATAGGTCTTCTTTCTCCTTAAAGTTGAGTAAGAATATAAATAAGTACACTCAGGATTATTGTTCTTCAAATGTGATATCTGGCATAGAATTCAGTTGTTTGCATCTTGTAATAAAATGTTTCCTATTCTAGTAATTGAATTGAAAACAGAAGATCGGAGCAAGTTTCTGGATGCCCTCATTTCCCTCTTGTCCTAAGGTAAGACACTATAAGGAGGATTAATTAAAAAATGAATTACAGTTCAAGCTAGTAACCTGGAGAATATTATTCCTCTTTCACAGTGTTAAGGTTGTAGCCTATGCCAGTGTGTAATTTTTCTCTGGAACAGAGATGGAGATATGAGGCCCTCTGTGGCTGTGACTGTTAGCCCAGGTCACTGGACTGGTACACTTGAACACCAGTTCAAGGCTGTTTGTTAGACACAGAGTCATGCATGGCTTCCAGGATTTCTCCCCCCATGTGTTTCTGTCTTTGCACTTTGACTACTGATGGTTTCCTTTTGCCTTTGCCCCCATTACACAGTGGTGCTTTTTGGCTCCCGGTGCTGGAAGCTGAGGATCAGACCCTCTGCGGTTATTTGGGACGTTCCAAAGCTCATGGTGCTGCAGTTGTGATGTATCTTGCTCTGTCTTAGGAGCTGGTACAGGCCTGGACTGTTGTTTTTATGCCTCTTGGGAGGTCACAAGGCTTTTGACCTCAGCACTCAGATATCCAACACTTCTTTCCCTGAACATCCACCCCCATAGGGGGTATCCGTAAATAGGACTTGTGATTGTCAAGCTTGCTTTGATTAGTAAACGTGCTCCTGTGATGTTTAGTCGTTGATTAACAATAAAAAATAGGTTTTGGAGAAGTTCCATATTTATATTACCATTGACATGTGCTTTTAAAACTTCTCGCTTGAATGCTTTTTATTTTTTAAATGAACTATTTGAGACTTTGCCTGAAATTGTAGAATGTTGAAACCATTTTTTTGTACTATTAGGTTGAAGTCTTGTAGTTTAATTAAAAGAATTGTCTTGTGAGGCAAGTTCTAAGATTTTAGGGCTTTTAAAATCCAAATACTGAGTAACTGCCAAATACCAAATGCAAAATTTGAGGAATTCCTAGTCATGCATTGTGGTAGTGTATTGTCACTTGTAGCTTGTTGGGAATAATTTTCCTGGAAAGAGCCTAAAGTACTGTGATGATTCTGTAGCAATATAAATGTTGACAGAGTAGCTCATCCTGTTGCATAACAGATTTCATTTTACCTCGGTCATATGAAATGAAATGGCTTGTTGGCCTTAACCTGCTGTGCATTGGTGGGTGTGTAAATGTGTACATTTGGAATTCTTTTCTTCTTGCAATGTTTACTTGAATTCTCTGTGACTTCAGTGTTTTCATGTATTATAAGGGAATATGTAAATGTTGTGCATCATTACGTCAATTTTGTATATATTTTAATACAGATTAATTTAATATTACACATGATTTAACTGTAGCCAATAGAAACCTAATTAAACTATATATTTTTATTCAAACAAAAGTGATTTTTTAATTTTATTGTATGTTGTCATCTTATCTGAGTGAAATGTCTGCCAAGCTGGTATGGCCAAGAAATTGTGCTAAGGTAAACATAAGGCTGCCCCTTGGTTCTGTATATGTACTAGACAGCATTGGCAATAAATGCTATTCCTCCTTAGCAGCACAGTTTGGGTTGTGCCTGCACACAGCACACAGTAATTGTGCCACAGTTCTGGAGCACTCGCTGTGCTTTGGGTCTCTGGGAAGGCAAACGGGTGTTTCTGCTGTGTTTGAACACTGACAGCAGTGTAAGAGGTAGGAGTCTATGGGACACTGAAGTGCACTTTGAAATATACTCACTTCATCTTCCAGTTGCAAACTGCTGAGGGGGTCAAGTCCAGGAGAAATGGAGGAACATCATTTATTTGTCACAAAAGAATCACGGCCATTTCCACAGCACTAAATGACTCTAACTAGTTCAGCCCCATCATATATATAGGACTTTCATGCTTCTAGATGTAAAAATCGGACAAAAACACAAATACAGTGTGGCTTCCCTGCAAATGCAACGTGTTTGGTGTGCCAGCCCCCTGAGGAGTGCTCAGCTCTGCCCTGCAGGTGTGTGTGCTCAGGATGCGTGCCAGCGCTCACACCTCCGCAGCTCTGACTCGTGGGTAGCGGCCATCCATCAGGAAATCCTAAACTAACAACTACATTGCCAGTTTTCTCTCTGTACAAGACTCTTAAACAGGCAAAGGTATCGTGAGGAAGGCATCAAAAAGCATGGGCACATAATCTCAGCTTAGTTACTACATGCTGTGTTTTCAGTACATGGAGTAGTTTTGATAGGTACCTGAGCAAGCTAATACCTTTATCTTCTTGTCTGGGGTTGGTTTTCATGTTTTCTTTCCTCCATCCTCTATACAGAATCTGTGTGAGCTCCTCCATCTCAGCTCAGCAAATCTCTCATTGCTGTTGCTTGTCCTGTCTCTCTCCTGGGACTTTCTGCCTTTACTCCATTCCCCTTCCAGGGCACGTCAAACAGATGTGTAACGTGAAATATAAGCTTTCCTTGCCCTCCTTTATTGTTTTTTCAGGGGTTTGCTGGTTTTTAAGGTTCTATTTTCCCCAAGGTTACTGGAAGTGCCAAGAATGTTTTTCAAATTTTAGAATTGATCAGCTGTTGGACTGATCCCCAGGCCAGCACTAAGAAATCAACTTAGCCTCTTAAATGTACAGTGATATTCCACCTGTAGCCATGTCTGAATGCAAATAGAAACATTCCCTGAGGATCGTACTGAAGCTGCAGAAACTCCTTCTTCCACTGTGTTTGCTTGCTGTAATAGAGGCCTTCTAATCAGCTCTTCAAATTATTTCTGCGCTGCTAATCTGCTTTAGAGAGCAATAAAAGTATGAAACAAATCCTTTGAAAGGTTTTAGGGTTTTTTTTAGCAAAATAAAATAGTGAAAATCTTTAAATACCAAAGTACTGAAGTAGCTGAACAAGCTGATTTATACCATTCCTGCTCAGTGATTCATAGCAGTTTTCTTTATGGGGTGATAAATTTAAACATAATTGAAATTGCACAGTAAGGACCTCATTTGATTGGAATTAAAGTGAATCACTCCACAAAGGAACTGTAGTGACTTACTTACCTTGTCACAGTTGCATAGTGGGTAAGAATTAATTCTTACCTCCTTTCCTATTTCTCTTTAGGAAAAAAATAGGAAAATTAAAGGATATTACAACTTTGTTGTATGAGAGAGTCCCTGGGTCTGTGCCACTTGAACCCTGGCAATAACAGCCGTGGGGGGAGGCCAGTGGGCCCCTCGGTCTTGCCTCTGTAATGTCAAAAGCAGGTGCTGGGGAAATGTATAGAAACAAAGCAGCTCCTGTGCTGCTTCCTTCCAGAGACAAACAAGTGCTCTCCCAGCCCTTGTGCTCAAGGACAGCCGAGCCAGGTGTGTTTCTGTGGATTTGGTAGCTGTCAGTGGCTATCTGTGAATCTGAATGACTTCCTCCTTTGCAAAATCCTTGCAAAACTGTGCAATGTCTTTAGTGAGTAGATCTGCAGCCTGGCCAGAAACTGCGTGAAAAGCTACGACGTTTTAGAACTTTTTCCAACCTGCCACTTACTAACTTATTTGATGCTCTGTAGTTTCTACCCTTCTGTGCACTCATCATTCTGTAAAACCTCTTTGTATTGCCCACAGTCATCTCTTGCCAGTCTGAAGAATTAACCCTATTTTTGACTTCCACAGGAGCTGTTCTGTGTCTTGCTCACTGCTGTTGCTCTTCTCAGTCATTTTCAGACTGGGAGAACAAAAACTGCAGCCAATATTCAAGGTGTGAGTGTTCAAGTCTATGAACAGTGTTGACTGTTCTCTGTCCCTGTGTTTAACAACTCCCAGCTCTCCCCTTGCCCTTCTGCAGCTCTGGCAGTGCAGTTGGTGTGGCTGCTGTGACGCCACTGCCCCGCTCCTGACGGGTAATGGTCCAAAGAGCTGTTGCTTTGGGGTTTTTTGCCACGTGCATCACTTTACACTCAGCAGTGCAGGAAGGAATCTGTTCCCTGGTGGTTATCCTTCCAAGTCAAAGCAAGAGCACAATTAGTCTGCTGCACAGAAAGACTGGTGGCAAAAAAACACGTAAGAAAAAGAAATCCAGACTCTCCATCACTGAATGATACAGAAGTGTATGGAAAGAGTAAATTCTGATCATTTGGTGACATAAGGTGGCAAAAATATTGAAATAATTTAATGGTAATATAAGAATTAATAAATTTTGTTTACAATTTTAGAACTGATATTTTTTGGGGGGGGAATTATTGTTTATATTTTCTGTGTTCTTGTTAACGGAAGTTAAGATCTCTGTAATGATTTTTAAGGAAATTAGTTTGCATATATTCACTATTTTTACTTGCTACTGTAGCAAGTAGCAACAAAATCTTCCTGTGTTGAATATTTGGAGATATTAGGGAGTTTTCCCTTTATCTAGAGGAGTATGTGTGTGTATCCTCAGATTGTCTTCTATGCAAAAATGTGGTTTATGCTGCAATAACGTAATAAAACGTTACATCTTTCTAGGAGGGATCACTAATCACTAGTCTGCAGGACCTCAGTTTTGAGGTCTGAAACAGGAAGTTTTAAAATCAAGTCTCTTTTGTGGGGGAGTTCTTTGAAGATGGCTTTGAGTTGACTTGGCCACTCAGGGTGTGCTGACTTGTAAAGATGGGAGTAGCACAGAGCAGGATTCACTAAAAGGGAAGTGGAGTGATCGCAGCTGAGGAGGAATCAGAGCATAAAGCCCCAGGACTGTTCTCAGAGCAGTAAACAACCTCATTTGATTGCTGATTTTGTGTACACCTGTCAATCAAACCATGGCTTTGATTCCCTCATAGAAGGAAGATTCTTGAAAACACTCCTTTGAAAGGAGGAGTGACTCCTTTGTGAGTGAGTCTGGCTTGTCAGAGGGAAAGAAAGCAGTGAAATGTTTGTTCTTTAAACGGAAAAATTGAAGTCCCTCTTGGCTCTTGTGTGCCATTGTTGGCTTAAAGGTGGTACTGAAAGTTCCCTTTGGATCGGATTCAAGGACTAAAAAAATGCTGCCCAGGGTGGAGTTCGAAAGTGCCACCTTTATGCACAAGCATTTGGGTTATAAACACTTTCTCAGCAGGAAATACTGCAGAACATTCACTAGGGAAAGCAAATGATGTGAACTTTTATTTCAGACTGGACTATTCAAGCAATTGCATTTTGATTTTTGTCATTCAGAAGGTGGCAGAATTAGAGAAGCAGCACAAAGTCAAACACGTGCAAGGTAGGCAAGGGATCCTTTACTGAGCTGTCTGCAAACCCCTGACATCCCCCAGCCTGACAGAGTGTAGGATTCCAGTCACTGCTGCTGTGACAGTCCTTCTGACTCCCTGTGCCCCCAGGGCAGCTGTGGCTGCTGGCTGGCTCTGCTGGCACGTGTTACCTCGACATGCTGCCTGTTGCTGCCCTGTGTGCCTGCACTGAGATCTCAGGAGAGAGGCAGAGAGGGGTCTGATGTCACAGCAAGCCCCTGGCACTCCCTGCTCCGGGCTGTTCGCAGGGAGCTGAGGGCTCAGAAGGCTCAGATCAGAGACAGCTTCCCAGAGGAAACTGTGGTCAAGCCTGATCAGACCTGAACCCAAGCAGAATGTGGGCACAAGCTGTACCAAAACAGGCTTCCTCCCAGTGCTAGATCTGGGTTTAGGATATGAAGGGATCTGGGGATTTTTTCATTCCCCAGTTCAACAACACCCCTCTCTGAAGTCTTTGTCACTCACTTAGCAGCTGTGGATAACTTCTTAGCATCTTCCTTGATGTTAATAACTAGATTTCCCTGTGTTAGACAACTGCTGGGATATTCTCAGTCCTTTGTGGGTTTTTTCCAGTTTTAATTTAGGTTATACCTTCCTGGCCTTGCTCCCCCACGACAAGGGGTGCTGTCTTTTTAACTGGGTGAAGCACTTAGATTCATCTCTTCTCATTGCTGTAGCTTGTCTGTGTTCTCAGTCCCCGTGGTGTTGGTGTCTCTTTCCACTGTTTAGCTCAGTGGAATTTACTTTCATTTAATCATTCATTTGCAGCATGTCAGTGGAAAATCAGAGGTACCTGCCACTGAATTGGAAAGAATTCACAGGGACAGTCAGCTCTTGGTGTGTTTTTATTTGCTGAAAGGAGTCACCAAGGGGCTCCTGAAATAAGAATGCCATTAATAATGACCTGCTGTCTGATCTGAAAGTCTGGCTAGATCAGTAGCCCGCAAGGAATGGAAATGTAAAATGATGTTTTCTTTAAGCATTGTTGTGATCAGTGCAGCAATTCAGGGCTCAAATAACAAGGCTGTAGGATACACTCAGGTTCTTACACTACCTTATGGCAACGGTCTGCCATTAGCAGTCTGCCTGAATATGTGAAGTTGTAGCTCTTTTTAAAGGATTGGTGCATTCCTTAGTATTTCTGTATTACGTTACACATGGCGCTGCAGAACTGGAAGGAAAGATGACCTTTGTCTCTAAATAAGTTCATTTTCAAGTTGATACAGACTAGGATAAGTGGAGGTAGAGAGAGGGGTATGACTCCCTTCTGTGGCCTGGGGAAAGCTCCTCTTTGGTGAGTTATGGCTCCTTTCTGGTGGCTGTTGTAAGGCATTTCAGAAGAGGGGAATAAACAGGACTTTAAGTCATTCCTTTAAGAGACCTGTATTTTTAAAATACTGCTACAGTAGGTCTAATCAGCACTGCAAATTTTTAATATTAGGAGGTAGCACTTAATCTTATAATACTGTATGAATACCTACAGATTCTGTGACCAGCAGCACGCTCTGAGCTCTGAGCTGACCTTGGACCTCTCCGACGTTCCTCTGCTCAGACACACGCACTGACCAAAATTTCCTCTCCCTATTGTACAGGATGACATTCATCTTTAAAAAAGTTACCATTGTAAGTGTTTTCCTGAGGCTGCTGTGTTTCCTTCAGGGAAGTCTCTTTTAGCTGGAAGCGTTACATTATATGGAAGCTGTTAAAATTAATAAATTAAATAAATAAAAGAAGATGCTCTCCAAACAGTTTTCCTCTGGGCTTTTCCAGTGGTAAACTGTCAAGTTCAAAGAAACTCCCAAGAGTTCTCCCCGGGCTTTGTCTGGCTGATCCCTCATGGTGGGGCAGTGTCTTGGGAGCTTTTCTTTACACAGTGCAAATGGGAAAGCTGGTGCCCTGCAGTCTCATCAGGCAAGCCTGCTCTCCAGGCTGCTCGGGGTGCCCTGCAGGTCTTAGAGCATGGAGACGAGTTCACAAGTAAAGAGAAACAAGATCTTGACCTCAGCAGTTGCAGAACTGGTGCTGTAATATAATTCTGCAACCTGATGCTTTAGCTGAGAACTCTGGGCTGAGGTTTGGTGGGTGCCACACTGCACAAACTGCACTGCTCAAAATGCCTTCCAAACAGAGCTGGAGTTGGTCAGTGCCTTCCACTGCCCGTGTGGGACTGCCTCAACTAGATGTTCATTGCTTCCTAGGTTAGATCAATATTCAGGTTTAATTTAATCTAGAATGGATGGTTCAGATCATTAGTACTAGACCAGTTCAACACTCAGTGCTCATAGTGGTGTCTTCCTTGAGAATTTTTTGTCACTTCATGGCTGAAAACATTTCCTACTCTAAACACACGAAACCCAGTAGGTTCTTCATTATTTATGGCTGGTGTCAGTAAAATGCATTTCTCTTTAGGTTAATGGCACTGCAAGTGTGTGCTGTCAGAGCAGCACCACCTCTGGACTGTGTAAAAGTTACACTTTGAAAAATTAGGCACAATCCTTTCAAGACCTGTATGCACATATTGTAAAGCACTCGTGGGATTTCCCAGGCATGTCTGTTATAGGGAGGGAGAGTGTGCCCCTAAAACATGCTGAGGACAAGCCAAACCGTCCTGCAGTTTCCCTCTCTGCCCGCCTGTTTTCTCTCCTCGTGGGTTTTTCTACCCCTGTGCTATCTGTCTGTAATGTTACACTGGACCACCTTCTGTTCTTCCTGCCAAGGGGCTGAATCTCTCTCAGTGTTTAGGTTTCTTTTCCTGTTATTTGGCAGTAGTTTGTTCACACCCAGAAAACCAGGCTTTGCTCGTGCAGGGCTGTTGGATTGGGTTACCTGCTTTGCAAATCCCGTCTGTGCTGCTTCTGAACATGAAGAAGGGGAAGAGTATTGTTGTTTCAGCTGGTTCCACTGGCAGTGTAGCTGTGTAAGTAGATTAGCTGATATCAGTTTTAAGGATAGAGTAGTTAGAACAATAACTTAATTAACATATCCTTTTCATGAGACCTTTTCCTTGCAAAAGCTACTGAATTCTGAGTCATTTTTCTGACTCACACTGAATTGCTGGCTCCTATTGTAGAGTATCCCCTCAGCCAACCCCCCCAGCACAGCACACTGTCACAGAGACAGAGCTTTCCAACTGCTGCATACAAAACTGAGAAGGGAACCTGAAAAGGACTGAAAATGACAGGGTGAAGTGCAAAAATAGAAAATAAAGAACTACAGGAAAAGAGAGACTGAGTAACAATAGAGGGCAAGCAGTAAATCCGGTTTGCCTTTCTAGCTCAGGAAGGTGTCTTGGAATCTGTATTTCAGGGCACCCACTGGGTGGTCACCAGAGCTCTTTGAGTGTGTGAAGTGAAATGGAAAACAATAGCTCAGCAGCAATTGCTTTTTTCCCTCTGATGAGGTGTTCCTTGAATTGCCAGCACGACTCCTGCTTGATTTAGCAGTGAATACAGCCAGGCATTTCCTGAGATGACAGCACTACATGGCGCTGTTAGAAATGCTAAGTGAAAGGTTCTGCTGTGAATAACCCAGGAAAGGGACTGGGATATGGCAGTGTGTCCCACTAAACTGCCTCTGCAACAAAAGGGGGAATGAAATGTAGCACAGCTGCACAGGGGCCATCCAGCCAGTCTGAAAACCCTCACCTCTGTGCACAAATGGATTATAGGAGCCAACAAGATCTTTTTGGAAGAGGTATATCTTTTTTGGAACATTAAAAGCTGATGCCAGCATTGTTTGTCTTAATTGCTTGTCTTTTTTTTTCTTATATTATCTAATAAACCCTCAGCTCTTCTTCATGGGGAATTTTTGCCAGCAAACGTGGATATTGTTTGTGCTCCTGGCCAATATCCCATTCTGACAAGTCTCCACATACGTATCTATCTGCTCACTCATCTGTTCCACTACCTCCAAATAAGCAATAAATGATTCCTTTTTAGACAGGGTATCTTGCCTGAGCCTTTCCAAGACAGCAATACAGTGCGTGGCTCCAAGAGCATTGCACTGACTTGGCAGAAACTATTTAGGAATTGCTACTCCTCCTCCTCCCTGATCATAGCCCTTAGGAAAAAAATGTGATGACCCCTCGTTTTTCCTTATTCAGCACATATTTGTGGGGTTTTATTTCATTAAACCTCACACTGGGTTTGTTTCCTCTTTGCCTCACCTTCTTCCTTCGTCGGGGAGGATGTCAGAGAGCGCCTCATTCAAACAGCCAGGGAGACCCAAAAGGGCAGGGCTGTGACAGATCAGTTAGTCATTAGCTGAGCAGTATCAGGTGCCATGCCATCTGTATTTAGTAACCTGTGCTGGGTTTCATCCGCTGTCCAGTCACTCCTACCAGTTCTATCCTTTTTAGAACAAAAGACAGGTATGTTGCTGGAATTGGTCTTGAAGCCCCCTCCCCGTCCAGGACATCACCACCTTACCTACACAGCGTTCATTGTGCTGCTCTCCAGTCTGTTAAAAACCCTCCCCGTTGCACCTCCAGCTCGGGTGCGGTTCTGAACAGACCCATTGTAGTTGTACATTTGCATTTGAAGTTGACTGAGCTCTTCAGTTTTGCTCTGCCTTGGAAGCACTGGTTTCCCTTGCAGACTCTCATGTGTCACTGTGCAGTGTCTGTTCCCCTCCTGTCTCCTCAGGTGTGCAGTTTGGTGCCTACAGCAGGCTGCTGTCTTAATAAAGCACTTCATTATGACTTTTCTTTTTATTCCTTGCATTAAGACCCTTCTGTTTGATTCAAACTCACTTGCAAGGTCACCCAGTGCAATTTCACAGCAGTTCAGACGCTTCTGCGTCCCGCCTGCCCGTGGTACTGTGTGGAGTGGCCAGACAAAGAACACCACTGCTTCCCCTTCTGCTGGGTTTGCTCTCAGCCAGCTGGTCTCCTCCTTGCAGCACGTGTGCCAGTGCAAGGGAGGGACAGAATGTGGCTGCTCCATGACTGATCCTGTGGGATCTGTTCCCTTGGGTTCCATCATTTGTGTTCTCTGCTTGCTGTTACATCTTTTCTGAGGCGACTGTGCTTCGGTTCTGTCCAGAGCCTTCTGTTCATTTTTGTGATTCCAGACTTTTCCAGGGTGGCTGAGGTGTCTGCTGTGCCCGTCCCCCTCCTTTCCTTACAGAAGGGACACGATGCAGTATCGGGTCAGGACAGGCCTAACACAGTTTGGTTCAGGAGAAGAACTGCAGTTTGCCCTTTTCTTTGTAGTACAAATTCCAAATACCAAAATTCCAGATACCAAAACTGAAATTCTCAATTCCACATGGTGACATGACTCAGACTTCAGTAACTACTGAGGGGAAAAACTTTGTCTTACGATTTACTGCCCCCTCCCAGCCTACCTTTGATGTGGACTTGTTTCCTACACCAGTGGAGCTCAGTACTTGCACTGCAGTCTGCCAAAAGCCATTTCTGCAAGGCTACAAATGCATTTTGCAGACAGCAAGCCAAAAAAGCTACCACCTTGTGAGAGAGGCAGGAGACAAAGGGACTGTTCTCCCCACCAGTGATGATCAGCCCTTATGGCAGATGGCAGCACGAAATGAGCCCAGACAGTGTCCAGGTGTGAAGGCAGGATTGCTGGACTGAACTGGAAGTGCACGTTCCAAAGAATGTGCTCAGCTCTGGAGGAATCTGGGCAGGATGCCATGGATAACAGCTTTCCTTCTAGGAGGGACACAAAAACCATGATGTGGATGACTTGGATAGTTGTGGCCATCAATAACCCCAAGGAGACAAGGGGGCTCTTAATGTTACCCAAACAACAGCATTTTACCCCTACCCTCTTAGTATGATTTTGGCTTCTGGGAAAATCCAGTATCTATTTAGTCATGCCTTTGTCCAGTTTATTCTCAAACCACCCAATGGAAATAGCTCTTTGGAAATAGCAGCACTGCTGCTCAATCCACGGGGTTACAGACAGACAGGGATTACGTGGAGAAATTATTTCCACATATCTGAAAAAAGATATCAGTGTTACATGTTTTTGAACAATAAAAACCTCTCTTCTGTGGCACAATCTGTGGGAGTTAAGACTTTTATAAAATTTGGCAGGTATTTGGACACACATATTCTCAACTGGACAGGACAAAAAAATCAGGAGAAAATGGAACAGCTGAAAAATAACTTGAGGTTCCCAGAACCTAATGGATTCAAGTAGATGCTACATTTTTAAAGCTTCACTCTTGCATGTCAACATTTTAAAATGCCAACAGTACAACAAAAATAAAGCAAATGTAAACAGTGAAATGTATTATGTTGCTTGGATCTTGGCAGTCACCTCCAATGAAATAATAGCAGGAAATTATAGAGGAAAAAAAGGGTGAAATCATTCTGCAGTCACTGGGTATTCTGGTGAGTCTTCTGTGTGGAGATAACATTTGGGTTTATTTGCATTATAGAATGAAAGATTGCTGTTATAATTGGAAACTGTGAAAGGTTTTGTAGCTCGGGCTAAAGGTTATCCAGGCTGCTGCAGCAGATATCCTAATTCTGACAAAAGATACACAGTAAGGACAGAACATGAAAACTGGAAGAGTAATCTAAAAATACACATAGTGCAGGAATTCTGCCGTGCTAGGCACTTGTTAGCCCTGATAAGAACTGTGATTGTTGTTCTTTTCCCCAATCCCTTGAATATGTGAAGCCGTATTGAAAGTGAATCGGACCATTCTGAGCTTTCACATATGCTCTTGTCAAGAAGTGCCTATTTTTCTTTCCTGAATGATCTTTTGTGCCCAAGCCTAAATTCTCTAAGGGTTTAACCTCCTGTGGAAGTGTTCTGATAACAGTTAATGTTAATGAGTTGTGTATGAGTGTAACAGAGAGGGATGGATTCAGCCCAGAACGTGTCTGAGAGCGGGAATAGAGCCCACATATGGTTAGATTAACTGTCACAGCTCCTGGTAAGAGATCAAGAGGAACGTCACTCTGAGCTCTGTCAGATAACCTGCTTGGTTAAACTTTAGGACATAATGCATTTGTTCAACCCATGGGAATCTTCTGCCCATCTTAAAAAGAAATGTTCATTCTAGCACAGCTGGTGCTAGAATGTGTAAGACCTAAAATGTGCCCAGGTGGAACATGTGCAGGACGTAGGCAGCGATGCTCAGGGTGCTACAACTGGCACTGAGTTCACAGCTTGCTCACTGGGTTGGAGTCACTCTTGAGAGGGTTATCTGCTGTTTGCCTGGAAAAATCAGTATTTTAAACATTTGCTTTTTTCTCCACTGTAAATAAACATGAGCTGGCTTCATCTCACTTGCTGTTTGTGTGCACCAGAGCACCTCCCTGAGTCCTGCAGTCTGGGCTGGTCTGGTGCAGCCTGGAGGATCCACCAGGAGAGACCCTGGCTGCATTTGGAGCTGAGGTGTAGGAAGGGATGGATCCACCACTATTGCTGTCCATAATAGCACTGAGGCACTCCAGCCTGCCTAAACCAAGCCTTTTTTGCCCCAAAGTGAATGACATGTCAGCTGGGCTTCAGGGACACCTTGTACCTGCTTTGAATGCCCTGCCAGCTGCTGCCAGGGCTTTAGTCCATGTGAGCATCCCTTGCCATTCCAGATGCTCTGAGGAGTATCAAAGGACAAAATGCAGCTTATTTTTTGTTCTGCCTGGTTTTCTGGTTGGTCAAAGTCCTTTTGTACTGTTCTGTACTGGGTACTGGAGGTGGTCTTGTTATTTACTCTCCTTTATTAACGTAATGAGATTTGTGTGCCTTGTTGAAAAGGCTGTGGGTTGTGGAGTGAGGTGTGGTTTTCCTTTTTTTCCTTTTGTAGACTGAAACCAAAACAGCTAGATAGCAGTTTCAAGGCCTGCTCTTTGCTTTAATTAGTACTGTAGGTACAGTTCCCCGTGCTGTATGATCCCATTGTTCTCAAATCAAGAAGCTAAAGGCAGTAGTTCAGTAAATGTACCAGTTAACTCTATTCAGGATGTTTAACATCCAAGCTCATTCATATATTCATTTTTGTATGTAACTCCTAAAACAGAGTGTGATGCTAAGAAAAAGGAAAGGTGAAGCCAGGCTGGTGTATCCAAGCAACTGCAGAGCCCCCACTGTTGCCATGGGAGGTTTTATCGGTGACGCAGGGGCTGAAATTGTCCTTTTCTCACAAGTGAAGATTGCAGTGGGAAGAAGGGGCTTTCTAGACAGAGAGCCTGTTCCTGCAGAGAGTCAGCAAGGAGCAGTCTGGAGCAGTCACATGCACAGACACACACAAAGCTCTGATCTGAGTAAGAGTGACACAGCTCAGTTATTCCCAAAATATAAATACGAGACCCTCCTGAGGCTCTGCTTTTGGACTGATTTGTCCCATCACAATCAGGCCACAGATAACAAAGGCAGTATTTGTCCTGCATTCATCTGCTCTCTCCCAATTAATCTAATACAGCAGGAATATTTGCTGTGTCTTACCAAGCAGACTTATAAAAGCAAATCCTCAAACACGTGTAATTAATGATTTTCTTCTTCAGTACACACGAAAAGGGATGCATTGTGGGTACCATCTGATGCTGCACACTGCATTAATATATACTGCTGAATACATGCATGGATATGGCACTTACATGTGGCATGTGGCTTCTGACAGGCAGGATTCTCTTCTGGCATTACAGATGTATGAATCAGTCTCAGCTGGATGAGACCTGCATTTGGGGTTTGAAAGATGGCCGAGGAAAAAGAACAAAGTCCTTGCATAGTATTTGATCAGAGGATAAATTTTAAGTAAAAATCTGAAGTTACACTGCTCTCTCACTTCTAGAGTGAAATGTTTCGGTATGTTCTAAAGAGCAGATGCCCAGCAAACATCTTTGTGCAGGAAAAGGAAACATTTCCTTAAACATCCTGCAGCAAACGTGACTGATTGAGCTTCCTTTTCCCTCTGCCTGCTGCATTTCCCTTCTTTGCACAGACAGGATCTAACCAGATTTGCAGGGTATGAACTGCAGGTGACTCTCAAATTCATAACTATGAAATGGTTCGTTTAGCAGGACAAAGGCCAAGCCGGCAGACACCCTTTTTCCAGCTCAGCATGTGCATAGCAATGGGAGGGTGGCAAGGAGCTTTTGTTAATCTCAACCCAGCTGGCAAGAACGCTGCAAAATGAAGGCTTTGAAGATGTTTTTTCTTCATTTTTAAAGCTACAGTTTGTTAGAAAAGATTGAAAATCTTGCAAAAAAATAATCTGCAAAATATTGAAAATCCTCGCTGGCAGTCATGTAACTTAGGCAAAATTCTGCACTAGCAATTAGTCTGGACAGTTGCCTTTACCAGTCATTATTTTTGCAGGTTCTGTGCTGCTGCATCTGTGAAAATGTTTTTCCCCAGCTTGAATACACTTTTCAAAAAAAACAAATGGTTGGCAGAAAGGATTAGGGTATTGGTCAGGTTGGGGCTGATCCAAGCAGCAGCAGGACTTTTTTCCTTTTGGTTTAAACGTGTAGGAGTTGAAAGCTTAAAAAGCTTCTTGCTTTAGAGCTGTTCTGGAAATGGCTGGGGCTCCCACTCCACTTCCCAGTGTGCTCACATCACAAGCCCAACTGCTGCTACTTGCTCTCCTCTGTCTGTGCAGAGCGGAGGTGCCGCCTGCCCTGCGAGGGGCAGCCCTTTCTTCTGCCCCAGGTGGCCCAGCTCTGCCTCAAAGGTAGTCCAGGGAAAGGTTGCCCTTTGGGCACCAACATCACACCCCATCTTCCTGAGCCCATCCAGTGTCTTCCACAAAAAAACAGCAACCCTGCTCAGGGATTGGTTTACATGTTTTTATTTTTATGAGAAAACATAAATACAAAATAAAAATAGTAAACAAGTGCTATAGACTTTTCATTGGGGTGAGGTTCAGGCCTGATCCTGAGCAGTTCCAAGCTTTTAAGTTCAGACCTAGGTCTCTGCTCTTAGAAAACAAATCATAGGGAAAACCAGCTGACTTTTACCCTCAGCCAGTGATATCAGTAACAGCAACATCTGGGTTATCTTGTAAAGCACAACAACAACTAAGAAGGATGAGATTAAATATAAAAACATTTTTAAAAATGGGCCCCACTTCCTGCAAGTATTGTTGGGCTCTGCCCACTGAGCTCAGCAAAGCCCTGTTACCCCAGCAGCGAGTTGTGTGGCAGGACATGCTGTGTTAGCAGCACAGGCACAGGTAGCACTGGCTTCTTCCAGGAGCTCTTGTGGAATTGGTCCAGATTTGGGTTATAGCAGGACCCAGCTCTGCCATGACACAAAGCAACATATCAAGAAGTTTGGCTTGTTGAAGAAAATTCCCTTCCAAGGTGTGGGTTTCCCACCCTCTGCCAAAGCCACCAGTTTTGATTTGAAATTCTGGCACTGCTCTGTCTAGAAAGACCTAATCTTTTAGACAGACCCCAAATTCTGCAGCGCTTCCAAAGGCTCTGCTCTACAGAGGCGTGCAGGATCCAAACCCCACTGGCTGTGGGGCTTAGTTCCTTAACTGGAGACCAGAGTGAGGTCCAGGATTTGGGCTAATATCTGCTAGACATCAGAGGGCTCTGGGCGAGGGTGCAGTGTGTCTGTGGGCTGGGTGACAAACACAGTTGGACATTGTCGTTTAAAGTAAAAACAAAGTAATCATGAAACAAATAAAGGCACCAAACCACATAGCAAGCCAACTTTGGTAGATTTCTTGCAAAATATATGCATTTAAATACATTTGTACAAGGTTTACAAGGTTACACTGTTTAAAAAAGTTGCAATGATGAAATACAGATGATTTCATTCTTGTACCAAAACTACATATCACATCATAACAAAAATATTACAGCTTCTATTTAAATGCAGACAGTATAAAAACTGCACCTCTTTATAGAAAAAAATCCTAATTGTAGACGTATTGCTCTGCTTTTGTATTCTCTGATGGGCTCAGACCCTGCTATTTATGTGTTTAAAAACTGAAAGCAGTTATCTTTAAAAGAGTAAATCATGTGCTCAATATTCAACATCACAACTTGCAGGGGCAAGGCTTTAGTCTTTTATTCTGGTCTGTGAACATGTTGACACCCCTGGGGTTTTAAGTTTGCTAAGCAAGGCAGGAACACAGTCCATGTAAATCTGTCACAGCCCCACAGTTATGGTTAGTCCACAAGTCTTGGAGATATCAGAAAGATAAGAGTTGATGCTCAGGTCAGGTGTGCACTGTACTGCTACAGGACTGTGAGGGACCCGTGAGGTTGCAGCGTTGTGTTCTGAGGAACAGAAACAGCACATTTGCTGGCTGGCTCTTGGCAGAAATCTCCTCATGGCAATGCAGATCTGCCACGGTCGGTAGCAGGATCCTGTGTTGATCTACAAGTAACTCGTGTGGAGGAGTATCACACATCCCCCTAACCCCTCCCTTGAAAAAACCTTTGTCTCTGCAGTGTAAAATGGAAAAGGGTAAGCTGGTATTCCAGGCTGTGGCGAATTTCAGCAGGTGTTGAGCTCAGAAAATTAAGAGTTATGTTGCCCGATGTATCTTCCTTCCAGTCTGCAGAGCGTTACCGGGCCATGCACAGGAGTGCAGAGCTGTGAGAGCCAGGACTTCACAGCTCCTGATCAGCTGACAAGTCTCAGTCAAGATATTTTTGGTAAAATTCTTCCAGCAATTTTTTGCTTGATTTGGTAAATGCAGGAAAGCACGTGTTAACAAAGTCGTGGTGGGGAGCCAACCAAGTGCACGTCCAACCGAGCACACAGTTCAGAATTGGCAGCAAGCGGGGCTTGGCAAGAAAGCCACGAGAGCATCATCCCCCCAACCCATCAGTATCTGGGGCAACTTTTATGCTTCCAGTCTCCTGTAGTGCAGATGAGAGGAGCAGAGGCCCTGCCGGAGCCAGGACACACAGTGATCTCCCAGAGCCCTGATTCTAGGCCTCGGAGCATTCTGGCAATGAGTTCATGTTCAAGTAAAAACAGAGCATAAGCTGATGGAGGAGAGGGGATGAAGAACCTCAACAACCTGGTGTAATCTGCTTTGTACTCCACTAAAGGACAGCAACTACCTGAAAGCTCTTTCAAGGTCTCAAAGACACACGGACCAATGCACTTCTCTGAGGGACTGAAACAAACGAAGAAAGTCAAATACCTTTCTCCAAACAGCCTGCGGGATTAAGGATCAAGGTTAAGTGGCATGCTTTGGACAGGATCCCTAGTTTAGTTGCCCAAACAGAAGATCACAACCCCCTACTCAGTTAAAGTCCCAGCGGGAGCTGCCAGACGCAGGCTTCAGGAGGGAGAACGCCGATGGGAAGCTCCTCCTGGCCGACCGCGCACACCCGTCGCCGGTCCCGGCAGCCGAGAGGCACCGGCAGCGAGAGCGGGCGGTGAATTAATTACTCACGCGTCTCGGGGTATCCTCGGGGCAGGGCCGGGAGCGGAGCCGGCCGGGCCGTGCCGGTGATGCCGCTCGGCTGCCCCGGCCGGGGCCGCGCTGCCCGCAGCGGAGCGGCCGGACCCGCCGGGCGCTGCCCTGCCCGGGGCCGCTTCACGGGGTCCCCGCTGGGAGAGCCTCCAGGCAGGGGAGCGCTGGCGCTCCCGGCCCGGGCCGTGTGTCCGTGCCCCGCGGGGCCGGGAGCGGGACGGCCCCGCTCAGACGTAGTTCTTCTTGTCGTACTCGCCGTTGGACGTGGGTCGCCGCGGCGCCGAGTACTTGACGGGGAAGGAGGTCTCGTCGCGCTGGGAGCAGGAGCAGCAGCAGATGAGGCAGCCCCCGAAGAGCAGCAGGGCCGTGGCCGCCCAGCCGATGTAGAGCGCGGCGCCCATCTCCCGCTTCTGGGACGGCGGCACGGTGGGGTCGTAGAAGTCGCTGATGACGATGTTGGCGAACCAGCAGAGCGGGACGAGCACCAGGACCCCGCAGAGGATGTAGATGGCTCCGCCGGCCATCACGATGCGGGACTTCATCTTGCCGGGCCGGAGGCAGTTGGTGCACTGCGCGCCCACCACGGTGACCATCAGTGCCACCAGCCCCAGCAGCGCCACGATGACGGTGAGCGCCCGGCCCGCCTGCACCTCGGACGGCAGCGCCAGGATGGAGTCGTACACCTTGCACTGCATCTGCCCCGTGCTCTGCACCACGCAGTTCATCCACAGCCCTTCCCAGATGGTCTGCGCCACCACGATGTTCACGTCGATGAAGGCCGACACCTGCCACATGGGCAGCCCGCAGGCCACGATCACCCCCACCCAGCCCAGGATGCCCAGCCCCAGCCCCAGAATCTCCAGCGCCGCCGAAGTCATGCTGCCGCCGGCGCTGTCCCGGGGCTCCGCGGGCAGGACGGGGCGGGTGCGCTGCGCTCCCCGGGCGCTGCCGAGCCGGCTCTGAGCGCCGCGGCCGCGGGCAGCGCTATTTGAGGGGCCGCGGGGCGCCCGCCCTCCGCCCTCCGCCCCCGGCCCGGCCCTGCCCTGCCTGCCGGGCAGCGCCGCCCGCCCCGGGCCGCTCACGGGGCCGGGGGGCTGCGGAGCCCCTCCTGCAGCCCGGAACGCGTCCCTCTGCCCGCCCCGGCCCCGGCTCCGGGAGGGGCTCGCAGCTCTGCCCGCTCCCAGTTCAGCGTGGGGCTGCAGGCATCCCGTCGCGGAGTTCATCTGCTCGAATTCCTTTCAGTGCCGTTATCTGTGTATTTCTTATTTACTGATAAAGTCCGCAGCCAGACCTTCGGAGAGGTCTTGCCCCAGCGCAGGCACCCAGCCGTGTGGAAGTCCTGGTTATCGGAGTCTAATTGATCATTTCCCAGAACACTAAGTGTGCTGACTGACCTGCACAGCTTTCTCCTGCACACTGTGACAGGCAGGCAGAAGTTTAAAAAGCACCACCAAACAGATTTCACAGATTATTCTGAGTTGAAAGGGACCCACAAGGATCATCGAGTCCAACTCTTAAGTGAATAGCCCATACAGGGATTGAACCCACAACCATGGTACTATCATATGTCTGTACTTGAAGACAGACAAACCCCACTAATTCTGACAGAAAAAATACCTTCAAAATACATTTTTTAACTAATTAGTCTCATATTCTCTACTTAAGTGAGACTTAGATAAATAAAATACTGTGGCATTTGCCTACACGTTTGCTCATATTTCTAATGTTGCTCTTCCAGAATAAAATATTCACTTACAATGCTTAGGAACCACCCTGAAAATGGAAGAGCTTTGAATATGGGATCTGCATGTCACCTATCAGTACCAGCAGACAGATTCTCAGTTTGGTCCAGGAAGAATAATTGCTCTTAGCTTCCACCAGGTGTGAAACTGTTTTTTCTGATACTGGAGCCAAGAGCAAAGCATACCATTTTAATATGTCACCACAAAGATTCCAAACTTGACTCTACTCTTTCAATAGTTGGAGTACATTTGGAATCTTTATGGTATGCTGATGAGTTATGTGCCCCTATCAAAAAGGGTGTATTTACAGGAGGTTTCATCGTCAGGCCATGCAGACATTGCAGTTGCTGCAGCCTCTTCATGGACCGCTGGTGTTTTGGAGTGCTCTTGCAAAGCAGCCTTGGCTCAGTCCCTGCAGGCAGCAGCAGCTCACAGCCCCAGGGTGGCAGCGAGTGTTTGTGGCGTGAATGCTGTGTTACAGTTCAGGAGAACCGACTCCACCAGCTGCCTCACAGCACTCAGATGTTCACTCACGGTGCCCCAGAGGCTTTCCACTGCGTGCCCTGAGAAAGGCCTGGTTTGACTGCAATAAGTTTAAATGTTTTAGACAAAACTGAAAGTTATGTTCACGCTGACTTTTGAACTGGTTTGGCTTTTTGTGGGTTTAGTTTCAGTTAGCCCAAAGTGTAGCTTCTAGCGTAGAGGAGATTGCAGAGTTTGAAAATATCACATTTCCTGCCCCTACAGAAGTTTGCTCTGTTGTAGAGTAACTTATGGCATTTATTGTGGCATGCAGAGGTTTGTGATGGAAATCTGGAGACTGATATGAGTGCAGCACGAATGGAAAAGTCTGCATGCGAAGCAGAAGCAGCAGAAGAAGGGATAAGCCAAGGCTACAGGAATCACATGGATTGCCAGCTGAGGGTGTGAGTGCTGAGGTGACTCGGAGCAGTGCCCTGAGCACATCCTGAGGGGTGACTCTTCTGCAGAAGACCCTGGCATAGTAACAGGAGGATGACAACAAGGTCACAGTACACTGAATGTGGCCTTTCACTTCTTTTTTTTTCCCAATCAGAAGACAAACTTTTAGCCACAAGACACCAAAAAAAGGAAACAAAAGGAGCATCAGCAGCTTTGTGGACTCTGGTGTAGGACATGCTGACACATGACGACTGCAGCCTTCCATTGATTATCTCTGCATGAGGAGCTGTAAACATTTCTAGCATGGAAAATGTCTCCCTAACAAAGACTGCCTGGCAAACGGAGTTCAGAGGATTTATCTCCTCTTCCAGCTGTATATGAAATACATACAGTTTACTGCAATTATTCAAAACTGCAAATTCCAGTGTGCAAGTCTGGGAGGAATGTGTGACTGGGTCTGTGCAGTCTGTCAAACTGAGGCTGCTTACAATCACTCAGAAGAGTCCCTGGTGTCAGGGAGGGGAGAATGTGCAAAAGAAGCATCCACAGAGACAGAGATGTCTCAGAGGTGAACAGGAAGAAACCCAGAGCCCAGACTGAAACGGAACAACATCTGTATTTATGATGATAATAACGATTATACAGAAAACGGCACAGAAGAACAATTAAGAAAGGGGGAGAAATGCCAGTTATCTTAGCCCACAAGCACAGGAAAGCCCCACCCTTGCCACTTGCCCAGGAGCACGGAACTCGAGTTTCCTCCGATAAATGGCCTGTGCCGGCCGGGAGGCACCGACAGGGCCGGGGCAGCTGCCTGGCCTTGGGGCTGAGAAGGGAAACCACTGCAAGGCTTGTTTTACCTCTGCAGCCCTCACCCCACCTTTCCTTGCTACCTGTAACCCAGCAACTGATTCCTATAAATCACTTAATCCAAGGCAATTATTTCTCTGGGGAAATGCATGCTTAATAATCACACAGCAACTGGACCTTTCTGCTTACAGGCATTTCCATGCTGGTATTTCACCTTTGTCTGTTTGTTCCTTTTCCTTACCCCAAATATTAGCTTTTATCCTGGTTACTGGCAGCAACCTCCATTTTAATCACTCTGTTCCCTGATCCCAAAGGTCTGTTGCACAGACCCCCTCGAGTGAGACCGTGGGTGCAAGGTGTCACAGGCCTGAGGACCATCAGCTTCAGCACATCCTGCTGTCTGATGGGTGTCAGTGTCACAACACTGACAGTTAAACCCTCAGAAATGAACGGGGCCCATTTCTCAAAAGGAAACCCACATCAGCACGATGTTTTACTCGGGATGTTAAGCAAAGAAAATCGCTCCTTGTAAGTTAAATCCTTGCAAACGTCGGGATTCCTTTAAACTCCAAAGCGCAATGTTCTTGCAGCAAAGTAACTCTAACAAATGACCATTCATGTAATTCCATCTCTTTCTGCTCCAGTTATGTATTAATTAAATTATTCTAGGGGGATGCTGAGGGGGCTTTACAGCCCTTGAAAATGGGAGGAAGTGGTATTCAAGCTGAGAACAATTGCACAGGAGCCGTGCTACAGCAAGAGGGGCTTTGGGATTAGAGGTGATTGTGTTTTTGCTCTTTTCCTGACATAATCAGGACAAATACTAGGCACAGAGTTACTGGGAGGGCTGCTTAGGGGGGCCAGGCTCTCCCCAGCACTGCTGGTCCTGGTGCATGATCCTGTCTGGGGACAGAAGGGCTGTGCCCAGCCCTCCAGGCTGGCCAGGGTGGGCTCAGCCCGAGGCATCCCACCAGCAACGTTGGGATAGATTTGCCTTTGGCACCTGAAATGGAGTCTGCAGAGCACACTTGGTTTATCACTTTTGGAGTGTCCCTTACCCAAGCCTTTCTGCTCTTTCTCATCCCTGAAATATTAAACATCTAGAAGACAGAGAGGAAAATGACATTTAGGATCAATCTTATGCACAAACCTAGTATTGTTTGTGTGAATAAGATGGAGTATGAGTCAAAGGATTAATTGAAAGCCCAGTGATCTCGAGACAGCTTACCATAACTTTTGGATCAGACATAAGCAAAGGTGAAGAATTAGGAATCCTATTAGAGATTGATTTTGTGCCATATTTTGTATTTTAATTAGTGCTGAAATAAAGGAAAGGAGATTTACAAATACAGAGTGGGTAGGCAAGGCTGTTCTTTATTTAGAAAGCTTGAGGTTTCTCAGTGAAGATTACTCTTTTCTGAATTATCCTTGAAACTCTAACTCTTTTCCCAAGAGAAGAGATTTAACTGGAGTTTGAGTGCACATTCCACAGTAAGATAGGGCTGCAGGAAGCTCTTGCATGTCAGCAGTGCCCATGTGTCTTCAGACCAGTGTCACACATCAGAAGACTGGCACATGGGAATGAGTCCTTGTCAAGTGAGCAGGTTATTACAAAATGAAAGTGCACAATTTCACCATAGGACTCATTTAAAGTCCTTAAGGGGCTCATTTATTTTGGAAACAAGCAGAAGTGGTTAACGTGAAATTGTTACTTCCTCTCTTAGATCATCTTCTGAGCAAAGAGAAGCAGTGATTTAAAAGTCAGGCCAGAATTTTGCAAGAGGAACCAGTAGTGCTCAGTGACTGGTGCTAAGGATGAAGAATCCAATGCTTTTTTTAGTACAAGTGTTGCTGCTGCCCTTCAGGATTGAGAAGTGGGTGCCCACGCTGCTGGGAAAATAGTGAAAAAGGTGATAAATCTGCTTCCAGCCTTCATATATTTGCTGTATATCCCTTCCCAAAGAGCTGCCCCAGCCCTGTCACCCGTCAGCAAGGACAAGTGCCATTGTTTTAAATACACATTGCAAACGTTGGAAGGAATTAGTAAAGACATGACCCTCAAGTTACTGAAACCCATTCAGGGTTAGTGATGGGAAAGGTACTATATTTATACTGTGTTCCAGGAAATCTGCATTCCTGAGAACACCTGAGAGGTTTGGCACATCTCCTCTCATTGGGAGGGATTTCTTCTCAGCAGTGCTGTCCCTGTTCTTAACAAGACGTGTCTGAGACATTTCCCTGTTCTTGGGAAAAACATGCATCTGTCTTGTCAATCATGATTTCATTCTTGAAAGTGAAGGTGGTTGCCAGTAAGAGGAAGGTATGGCTGTCATTGGTGAAAAGATGTAAAATGTCTCAAACACTGGAGAGTGTTTGTAGGTTCTTTGTGCTGCTTCTTCATTGCCATAAGTAACATCCTGAAGAGGAGGGTTTGTACATGCTTGTAAATGCAAAAGAAACACTTCTGTCCCTCTGAGACTGCTGTAAGTCAAACATAATCTTCTTTTCTTGTAGTGTGTCACTAAAAGTGAGGTTTGGGGGTTCTTTTGGCAGCAAGGGAAAATATTATCTGTTGCAGATTTTCTTATGATTTCTAAATAACTTGTGAAGTGGCTTGTGTCCATAAATCCTGCTGCATCCACAGATAGTGCTGCCTGTTTGGGCACTGCCAGAGCTCCAGCTCTGGGCTGAGGACTTCAGAAGGGCACAGCAGAGAGACCAGCTTTCTGGGGGCCTGATATTTCTGACTGCTGATGCAGCACATCTGTAAAACCAGAAAATTTGAGGTGTTAGCGTGGTTGTCCCTGTTAGTGATTCCACAGATAGAGCCCTACAGAGGAGAGCATTGTGATCAAATCAGTTTACCAAATATGAACAGACAATGTGCTGTAACTTGGCAAAGTACACACAAGTATTCTGAACCAAAGAAACTGAAACCTTACGGAAATGAAAAGAATTTATGCATGTGGATAAGAATAAGTTGTTTAATCAGGACTTGAGTAATCCTATCTCCAGGGAGGACTGGGAGAGTTCAAGATGCTCAGTGTCTTACAGCAGTGGGCCCGTTTCTTCATGAATTGCTTTTATAGTGCAGTCATCAAAGCAATCACACAAAGTTTTAGGCTCAACTTTCAAACATTCAGCTATGTGAGGAACAGACTGAATTAAAATATTATCGAGTTAAAAGGGATCCTACAACTAAAAAAAAGACAGCTTTATTTTGTCTAAGCAGCATAAATCAGTAAGATACCATTTTCTCTGGCAAGGACCAGAACAAAAGACACCTAATGTCTTTTGTTGAATGGATGAGATATTTCTGACTTGCTAAGATGTGACTCCACACAGAGTTAATATTTGAATTCAAGGACGGGCTTTAATTGTGCTTTTGATAGTGTAAACCCAGATATATCAGGAACTTTTATAAAAGGCATTGGAACTTCCACGGGAAGAATTAAACAAAATTCTTTTAGAAATAATAATTCTGGGAATGAGTGATTCACAGTCACTGCTGTTCACAGCATGAACTTTTCTAGACTGTTTAACCATTTAGGAAGAACAGTCTCCAATAAAACCATTTCTTCTGTTTGCACCTCTGCTAATCCTGGGGTGAGAAGGAACATGCAGTGTTTTGTGGGCCTGCATTTGCTGTAGGTGCCTGCAGTTCTCAGCATTTCTTGGCTGTACCCCCAAATAGTTCCAGTTGTGCTGCTTGGAGTTCCTGCAGTTGTGGCTCATAATGAGTCCCGTAACAGGTTATGAAAGTAACAAAAGCCCATTTTCTCGGAGCGCGTGACACACCGTAACACTCACTGTCACAGGATGCTCCTTAGGGCCAGGAGCTGAGATGGGTTCAAAAAGCAAGAAGAAAAATTCATGGAAGAGAGAAGCACCGAGATAAAACCTCTGGCTCAGGAAGCTGCCGAGCTCCAGAGCGGCGGAAGGCGGGAGGAAACACCGGCACGGAGCTGCTTTTATCTGATCCTCAGCATCTGTCCTGGGCCTGCAGAGCAGGCTCTGCCTGCAGCTGACCTCTGCTCTCACCCCAGCTGCCCTTCCTTACAGCACTCTCTGGCACAATGCGACTTTTTGGGCAGGACTGTGACTTCTGTGCCTTCCCTGAGCGCTGTGTGACAGTTGGTCAGCGATCTGATCCAGCCAGGCCTGGAAAACCATCCCTGTTGCCTCAATGATGGGCTGCTGGAAACGACCGGAGGCTGTTTGACCCATTGCACTAAATCCTGCTCAGGAAAGCAGTGACAGTCATGGCAAAGCACGGACTTCCCCTTGACTCTGTGTCGATGGCAATCTGTGGCTTGGCACTGTCTGTGTTAATATCCTATCATTTCTTCAAATGGGAAAGAGTTCCTTGTAATGGCAGTGCATGTGTGGAAAACACTGTGCCCATCACAGCGTTCTAATTTAGGGAAAGAAAAAACCGCCTTGGTTGTTCCTCTGGTGATAGTCCAAAACACCTGTGTGGAAATCCACGGAGTAATTTTAAATAACACCTTAATTTCTGAAGAAGACTGAAATTCCATGTTTTAACTCTTCCAAGGATGTACTGCGTAACAGAATTGGTGTTACAACATCACACTTTGTCCCAGGAAATGGAACTTGGTTGTGCTTTCGCTGGCTTTTATCTGGTTCTTACTCAGATTACATCAATGCACAGTTGATAATATGAGCACAATGTGAATTAACAAATAATGCCATTGCCTTCAGCAGCATTTGTTTTACTACCACATTTTCCTGTTGTGAGCTGCAACACCGTTTGCTTTATGGATGGAAATGCAGAAAAACCAGAAATGTGCTGCTTGGTGTTCAGAACTGTAGGTCAAAAGATTTGCTGCTGGGTCACACACACAAACTGCCCTCTGCAAAACGTGTGCATGGATGGCCAGGAACTTTCCTGGACGTGGTTCCTGCAGGTGGAAGGTTGGGAAAAGCCTTCCCTGAACTTCTGCTGACGGTGTTTTAGGTTAGACAGTGTTGAGTGTTTGAGCTGTGTAACAGTTTCTCCGTGAAAAGTGACTGATTTCTATACTCTGACTGCAGGTATCCCCGACACCCCAGCTCTGCCCGCCGCAGTCCCCCCAGCCCGTGAGCGACCACGGCCGGTCCGCCCTGGGCGGGGGGGCCGCTCCGTCCCTCCTCCCGCCGCTCCCGGGGCACGGAGGGGCACGGAGGGGCACGGAGGGGCACGGCCGGAGGGGCCGCTCCGTCCCTCCTCCCGCAGCTCCGGGCCGGGCCGGGCCATGGAGCGGCGCGGGGGAGGCGGGCGCTCGGCGCGGTGGCGTGTGGGATCGCGGCCTGGCGGGGCGGCGGAGCGGCCGCGGGCGGAGGGCTCGGGGCTGTGAGGGCTGTGAGGGCTGTGAGGGCGCGGCACTGAGGGCTCGGCACGGAGGGCTCAGCGCGCAGGTGAGAGCGGGGAGCGGGCCCGGCCCGGCCGGTGCGGGGCGGGAGGAGCCGCGGGCAGGGCCCCGGGCCGCGCTCGCCGAGAGCCGCGGGCAGGGCCTCGGGCAGGCCGGCCGGGCACGGGCCGGGAAGCGCCGGCTCCGCGGGCACCCCGGGCCGCTGCCAGGGACGGGCAGAGCTGCCGAGGGGCACAGCCGCGGGGCCGGGCCGGCCTCAGAGCCGGGCTTGGTTCTGTTGAGTCTTTCATCACTGTTCACGGGCAGGTCGGAGACTTCACGGTGTCACGGGCCTTAATCGCGATTTGGAAGTGATTTAAAATACAAACTTACCAGTTTGCTGCGCGTTGTCAGTATGTACACAGTTGTACCTAAATTCTGTGGGTGCGAGGCACAGCTACCTGTGTCCTGATGAGTGAGTGTGGCTGATGTGTTTGGCTTTCTCGTCTGAGAAAGTCCCTGCTTTTCACATTTCCAGGTTTACTTCACAGTAATTTTCTGACACAGTAACTGCTAAAATACAATCAAAAGCTGCCTGCATAGGAAGCACATCATCCCTAAAGCTGATCGTTAATGAGAACAGGATCACTGCCTCCCTTGTGCCTTTTAAGTGACTGTGTTCACTGATACAACAGTAAGGAAAGGTGTCTAGAGTAACTCCCAGTAATAATGTGTGTGGAGTGTCCTTGGTTCAAATCCAGCACCAGAGCAGAGTCTGTGGGGCTTGTGAGCACTGAGCTGTGGTGCAGAGCCAGAGCAGTGAATCGTACTTGGGGTGGTCTGTCTGCAAAGGTCACAGCTGGGTTGTGGCCTTTGCTGTGGATTCTGTACTTGGTGAAAACGACACAGTCATTTTCCTGAGTGAGAGTAATGCAGAATGGCTAATGTTTAAAAGAGAATTCCTTCAGTGGGTAACACCTGTTTCTGATGAGGAAAATGAAATCATCTGTGATTGTTGATCCAGGGGGAGTGAAGGGGGGGTTTCCCCCCCCTCAGAGATGAGGATGTGCCAAGAACAAAGCACAGGCTCTGCTGGACACACTTGTTTGGTAGAATTCAGTGATTCACAACTTGGAATGAGTAAGCTACCAAAAAAAAAAAAAAGTTAACTGCTTTGTATTTGTATCTCTATGTCCAACTTGGAATACAGTGAGAAAATGTCTAATTTTCAAGTAGCTTCTTTGTTTCTCTATGTGCAAGACACTTGGCAAAGTTATATTTTTTGGGTTTTATTCCTATTGGTGTGCTTCAGTACTTGACTCTGATAATTCTTCCTGGAGTTTTTAGTGCTTTTCCTGAGAAACCGCAAATACTGGTATTTCACTGACATATTCCTGGTGTTTCTCTTTGAGTCTGAAAAGTGACTTCAGAATGCTGATGCTTTTGAGACCGTTTCCAGCCCTGGGAAACCTGCTTAAGTCTTTACTGCATTCTGTAGTTCCTTGTTAGGTTATTAAATACTTCTGAAAAAGTATCAGAGTTAGATAATCTCAGATGGAAAGAAAGAAGCCTCATCTGAGAAATGGGGAGGGCTGTTCTGCTTGTAGAGATGGCTGTAAGGTCACTCTGAAGTGATTATTTAAAAATGTTGTTTGATATCCTTATATGGAAGCATGTTTCTTGGTGCTTGCTTTGTGTGGTTCCTATTAAGAAGCTCCCAGTCTGCCTGCTCCTAACAGTTTACTTCTTGCATCCTGGCAGGAACAAAGGAAATGACCCATTTTCCTTCCCTCTCTTTTCTCTCACCGGAACAGTTCTCAGCAGAAGAGGGAGGGATGGCACGTTCCCGGGCTCTGTGCTTGCAGGGGAGGAGCTGGAACCGAACCTAGTGGCAGTTTGCTCCCTTTGGTTGCCGGACATCACGTTGGTCAGGATAGGAATTTGCTGGGATCCGAAATGAAACTTTCCTACAGTATGCCCCGCTGGAAAACAGATCTGGACATTCCTATACTGGATCACAGAGTCCTTTTCTCCTTCTAGGCCTGCTAGATAGGGCCCAGAATTATTTACAAATAAAATTTCTCTGCTTTTTGCAAGTTATTGCAATTGTATCTTACTATTCCTTTCTCTGTGTACTGTTTTACATGTGCTGCTTTGCTTGTCTTGTACTGGTTGAAACAGGACTCAGAAAATCTAAAGGGAACAGAACAGGCTCTGGTTTGCCTTAGTTGTGTTTTTTATATGTTTTATTCTGGAAAACTGATGAGAAATTAAATATTCCAGTTTCCAGTTGGGGGACTGCCCAGAGTGCAGTCAGAGCTCACTTGAGGTGGCTTTGCAGTTTGCCTCATGGTGTGCAGGAGGGTTCTGGATTTCAGGGTCACTGATGCCCAGCGCGGGCTGGCTCAGCACCGGGTTCTCAGTTGGAGGTGGATGCTGTGGGTGTTTGGTGCTGCAAGGAGGTTTAACAGGAGATGTTTTGCTAGTGATAACGTTTGGATTTGTACTGGATGGGAGAGCTTCGGGAGGACAGCACATGGTCACCCAGGGAAGGGGTTGGTTGAGTGATTTTCCAGCAAACCTCACGAGGGCAGCATTAGGAACTACAAAGGGTCGTGGCTGGCTAACTGAGCTCCCAGATGAACCCCGGTGCCTTAGTAAGTGTTGTGGAACAGCAGGTGTTTTTTGTGGGTGTTTTTGTGTGTGTGTTTTTATGGTTGTTGTCGAGGTAACTTTTAGTTAGAGTATTTCTACTCTAACATAATACAGCGGGAAATGACCAACTGGCTGCCTGTTGCTGCAGTCGTGATGTGATCAGAGCAGTCCAGAGTGCATCTCTGTGAGGATTTGACTGTCAAAATGCCAGTACCAGAAACTGGCCTGTATCCTGCTACAGTGACTCCTGCTGCCCCCCGGGAAAGCGTTTCTGTCTGAGCACACAGGTGCCTGCACAGGTCACGTCCCTGCTTTCCCAGGCCAGAGCTGCACTGGCACAGGCCAAGCTGGGAAGTGCTCCTGCCACTTGAGATTTCCTGCTCAGGGCTGCTCTGAGTGAAAAGGCCTCTCTGCTGCCCTGGTAACTCATCTGTGGCTCAGCTGACATCCCTGGGTAAAGAGATAAGGGCTTGCCAAAACCCTGCTCTTCTGGGTGTCTGAAGCCAGAGAACAAATCCTTTTGATTGTTCTTTACATCAGGGTGAGTTTTCATGTCCAGAATGGGTCAGCCAAGTGTGTCCTTTTCAGCAACAGGACTTTGAAGTGACTGGGAATAATGTTATGTTCTGACCCTTACCTGGGAACCGTGTGGGTGTCCTGTTCTCATGGGAATTATTGTGTCATTTTTGGACAGCAGTTACATTACGTTCACCTGTTTGTAAACCATATTTAAGAGAAATATAGTAACTCAAAAGCATAAAAATTGAAAGAAAAAGGACCTCCTTGTGCTCTTATATCGCAACCATGTCTGGGAACAGAGAATATTTGAATTTCAGGATTCATTAGCTAATTGCAGAATCAGAGAACATAAAAAAGCATTCCATCAGGAGTGCCATGCATACTCAGCAGTAGCTTTCACTTGATAATTTTCCTTCTTTAAAGACAGGGTGGATGAAACTTCGTTGTGATACTGAATTCTAATATTTTGTGCTCTAAAGGAATACTGGTTTTGAAACGTTTGGGTACTTAAATGAAGTACTCTGGCTTTGATAATCCCGGGGAACTTCTTTCAGAAGCAGACATTTTGATTATTGTGGCCTGTTTATTGTGGTAATCCTTGAGTATGTGACATTTCATTCTCCTAGAATAAAATGTGGTTTTTATATGCAGATGATCAGTTCAGAATTAAAGTGAATGTAATCTTCAACTCAGCTAACGTGCACTATGGCTTTTTTCTCCCCAGTGTCTGAAACTTGGAGTGACGAAACATGTCTCAGTCAGGTGAAAAAGTGAAGGTAAAGAGATGGCTGCATAGCCAAAATTCTGTTTAGAATCTGTTCAACTTCTGAAAATACTCATGGTTTTATCGAAGTGGTAAAATTGTGAATAAATTATACCTTATTGCTGCAGATGTGTTCCTTAAAAGGAACTGGTTAGTAGAAATGGAACTTGCATGTGACTCTTGTCACAGTATTCCTGGTGTTTGCCTGTGTTTGCTTACACAGTTAAAATGGTACTTTTACCTCAGGAAACTTCATTTGACAAACCTCCATTTCTAGTGTTTTTGCCCACCTGGGCTTTAAGAGGATGTTAGCAAATAAATAATTACCTTTTAAGCTGTATCCCCCTGCTACACTGGAAGTGTCTGGCATTCTGTAAAAACTGTTCACATCATAAATTCATCTGTGAAGAAAACCTCTGATTCCAGGTAGTTCATAGGTCCCTAAATAAGTGGCTGCAGTTCTTGTTTAGGCTCCTACCAGGTTTTCAGTCAGTGGATAACAGATGGTGAAGCAGCCTGCTCTGTTTATAGCCCAGATCTTTGATAAGTTTTTCAGGCGTTTCTTGTTCCTGCTTTTGTGTTAGAGGTTAAAGATTGTGAAGATAGGTGAGCACCTTATCAGGCAAAAGGTACATCTCTGTGGGATCATATCTTGGTAATCCCTACACTGGTACAAGTTCCCTGTATTTTACCTGGGAGCATATCCATTATTTCTATAGCAGATAGTAGCAGCAAATACTAAATTTTAACAAATTTTTTTTCTATTTTTAGCTGTATTTACATCTTAAGATTGAGAATAGTGTGCTCTTGCAAGCTTGCAGATCTTGATTTTGTGCAAGGGGAGACTTTGGTTTGTGTAGCCCAAGGTACTTATGTGGTTTCTGTTGATATATCAGCCTGCTTGGTAAATGGGCCTGTTTCGTGGTCTGCACCTTACTGTGCAGAATCAGCTGAACTTGTGTTCAGCTTTCAAGGGGGAAAAGATCTCACTTCCACCCAACCTGTGCTTCCTTGGCAGTTCTCCGACTCGGCGGGCTACGTGGGCTTTGCCAACCTGCCCAACCAGGTGCACAGGAAATCTGTGAAGAAGGGCTTTGAGTTCACACTGATGGTGGTTGGTAAGTCACCCCTTTAAGTATTTTTGGCTGCTACACAACACCACCAAAATTTCTTTGGCAGAGATATATCTCTCTTCCTGCTTAGCAATTGACTGTTACACAGAAGAAAAAGCTTTCAGCCCCTATACTTTCTAATTAAATCTCTTACCATTTTGTCCTGTTTCGTAGGAGGGAGTATTTGTAGTGATTAGAGATGATGACTTTGAGCCAGCAGGACATTTTTGTGTTCCTGACTCATTGTCAGGTGATAGGGATAGTTGTTCAATCTTGCTTTGACTCTTTTCCCCCGACTCAAGGCTTGAATGCACGTGGCCAATATCTTAGTGTTGAAATGGTGATGCTGCTGTTGTTTTCTGCTGTTCTGTACTGGCTCACCTGTGTGTCATAAACCTGTGTTTTAATAAAGAATAAATAATAATAAATCCTGCCTGTTCAGTCAGTGAGGATCTGTGTCTTTGATGGAGAGTCCTTCAGGCACAAAGGTCTTCCAAGTGACGTGTTGAATTATATCTGCATTGGATCAGTTTAATGTTATACAAGTGTAAAGGGAGCCCACATTACTGTCACTTTTCAGTTATAACATATTCCAGTTATAACAATAACAGCAGTTATTGAAAAATGAAAATGAGAAGAAATGCAGAACACTTCTGTCTTATTCCCTGTGCTCTGTAGTACTGTTTAGGATTATTTGGTGGCAGTGTTCAGCAGTGTTTGTGAGATAAAGAGGCAATTTGTGCTAAGTGTAGAGTTCTTGTTTCATGTAGTCTGTGATGATAGATAAGTTTTCCATCTCCAAGATCAGATTGGTAGCATCTAGAATAATATGGCCAATTGTTCTAAGTGCTGACTCCTTTGATTCCTTGGGTTAGGAAAAAAGTGTTTTTTTGAAACTCAGATTTAGTAGTTACATTTACAAGTTTATTACTTTGATGTAGGACAAAATCTGTATGACTTGAAGTAACAGAATTATGAAACTTCTCAGGTGAATTTTGAATGGTTTTGGGTTTCTTAGAACATACAGGGGCTCAACTGTAAGAGTGCAAACCTTGGCTGTTAGTTTGGGGTCGCTTTACTCGTTCTCTTTCTTAGCACTGTTCCAGGTTCAGTTTCTATTCTATTTAGGAAAACCATAAAGCTCTCAGAAATTTTCAAGCCCCCAATTTTTGTAAGTTTAAATGAAAAACTTGTAATTTCCCTTGAGTAACTGAACTATCTTTAGATCTAGAGCCAAAGTGCTGCATGACCTTTCAGCTTTTATTGTGACATCTGTTACAGTAAACTTAAAATTTTCGTGTAATGTTCATGAAAACACTGGAGGCTTGTTTTTCCGGTGTGTTCAAAGTGCTTAGCTGAACCTTTGATGTTTTTATATCAAAAGCTGGGGTGGATCCTGATGAACAAATTATTTTTCCTCCATAATGTGGGCCTGAAGAAGGACGAGGGGTTTTAAAAAGCTTGGAGTAATACATTTATATGCTTAATAACCTGAATTATTTTGTTTGTAGGTGAGTCTGGCTTAGGAAAATCCACTTTAATTAACAGTCTGTTCCTGACTGATCTTTATCCAGAGCGTTATATTCCTGGAGCTGCAGGTAAATGTGGTTTTGCAGTTCCTTCAGCACACATCCTATAAAACTTCACGTTCTTTCAGTTAACACTGCTCCATTCTGATAACCTCACCCATGACACCCTTTCTTCATGCTGTCTAGATGTATTTTAATCCTCCAAATTATGTTTTGTTGAGTTGTCATTTTCTCATTTATTTTTCCTTTCAAAGACTCAGCTTTTGTTTCTCCATCAGTTGTTATTACAGACCAACACCCAACCTTTTAGGTGTCCATGTACCTAACTCTGGCTTTGCTCCCATTTCCTCTATTGCTTTTTGCCTCTAATGCCTTAAATCCTGGTTAGAGGTGTAACTGCCTTTTGACAGTCTAGCGTGCTTTTGAGTATTCACATTTTATTTTTGCGTATTGTTATGAGTAACCCCCTTTTAGTTCATTGTTGCTTTTTATGTACAAAAACGTGGTGTTAAATTTTACCTGCCAGCTTGTTCTTTTCCTTTAAAATGTTTGATGTTGTGTAGGTTACAGCACACTCCAGATGGCAGTTCCTCCTCTGTCGCTCTCTGCTGCAGGGGTGTGTGCAGCAATTGATAGGCATAATAACAATGCAAATGTTCCTTTATTTTAGAGAAAATAGAGAGGACAGTTCAAATCGAAGCTTCCACAGTAGAGATAGAGGAGCGAGGGGTGAAGCTGCGTTTAACAGTAGTTGACACACCAGGATATGGAGATGCCATTAACAGCCAGGACTGGTATGTGTGGAAATGCTGCTTTGTTAATAGAGTGTGTGTCTTCACAAACTCTGCTCCAGTGTGTCTGTGACGTTCTACAACTCCCACTTTCAACTTTCTAACTGCTTTCTCCAGTTTTTGAGAGGTCTGGCTGGGGTTCTCCGGGCTCTGTGTGACTCTGCCTCAAAATGAACGGCCTGTCCTCCAGTGAGGCTCTCTGACAACTGCAGTCAGCTCTTTGTCTCCATAGCCATTCCAACAGGGTGGACTTCTGGGGGGCGGGAATTTTCTGTTTGTCTTTTCCTTTCTGTGTCTCTGGCTGTCCAGTTCCCATGTTTTTAAGACAGTACTTTTCATTCCTGTCATTTATATGTACTGTTATCAATTTGGGTAGCTGCTGTTGTTTTTTTATGATGAAGTTGCTACTTAGCTCTCTCTGGCCTAAATATTGCTGATAGTCTTTAAAGGGTGAAGTAATTGCCAACAGATCCACTACACAACATACACAATTGCTTTAGAATAAAGGTCGTGAAAAAAGAAAAATAGCTAGGAAGGAG
>JAWWES010000037.1:6144596-6155629 GCA_035583135.1 Lophotriccus pileatus
CCAACAGATCCACTACACAACATACACAATTGCTTTAGAATAAAGGTCGTGAAAAAAGAAAAATAGCTAGGAAGGAGGTGGGCAGTTTGTAACAAAATTAGTTCATAAATGTAACTTCCAAATAATCATACTCAGGCAATTCTCTTTTGCTGTGGAAACTGATAACTCTTTTCAAATAAAAATGAGTTGTATCACTGTGCTTATGAGGATTCCTGAATTACTCCAGTGCAATTAGAAGCTGAATTTTGAATGTCCACATAGTTGTCTTTTAAGAAGTGCTAATGATATTTATTTTGTTTAAATATTGACATTTGACACTTTTTTCTGGTGGTGGTGGTAAACCAAAGGCAAACAGAGTGTCACTGTGCAGAGGGAGGAAGCATAAAACTAATACAGGTTGATTTGAGTCCTTCAGTATGAGTTAAGGATCAGGAAAGAGACAGATATCTGTAATAGACTGTGTTATAGTCTTGCACTGACAGAATGCTGTGTTATCTGCAGCATTCTGAAGAACACTGTTATCAGGGTTTTCTCTTCTTTCTACGGTGTGTCTGTAGGAACATGGCAAAAGTGAAGGCAGGGAAGTTCCATAAGACACTAAATGAAAGTTTGAAAGTGAAGCTCTAGTGAGATTTTTATTTTCGTCCCACTTTTCCTACTTTAGTAAGTTGAAAAAAAATTGAAGTGTTGGAATAACACAAAGGCATCTTTCTGGACTGCACCATGGTCTTGCTTATTTTGTGCATGTTGACTAGAGCTTCCTTCCGCTGGAGCCAGAGCTGAGCAGCCTGTGCATTGTGTTACTCAGAGCTCTTCCTGTTGATTGTGTTCAAATGCCCTTTGTTTATTCTCTTAAGATGTTTCTTAGAGACCTACGTGTTCGGATTTTCCCCTTTCTTTTTGGAGGCTTGCTGGATAGAGTCATTCCATGGTGATTCAGACCCATGAGAAAAATTTACTGGTTTGTACGTGGTTTTCTGGGGCAAATCTTAAACACCAAAATACATGGCAGGAACGAGTAGTGCTTACTTACTACAAAACAAAAAGATGCAGGTAATGACATCTCTGTAGTCTGACTTTCTTATGTCACACAAGAAGACTGTGAGTCATATCTGACCAAGTCTGTTAATCTTTCCAGGATGTCCCAGGGGCTTGGATGGACAGACTCTTTGTTCTGAACTGCAGTGAAGACAAACTCAGTGCAACCACCTTCCTTCCTTGGTAGTTGAGAGGAAGGGGCAAGTTTGTGTTGTTGAACTTCAGTTTGTGTTCAGGAGCATTTCCTGCAGTCATGGTTAACCTGTGGATGGTGCTGATCGTGATCCAAGATTTGTAAAGCCCCTTTTTTGGAGAGGCTGCAATTTGTGCACACGATTTGTTTGTCAGGGTGATGAATTTTACTAAGGCTATTTTGGAACAGATGTCATTGTACTTAAAACAGCCTGTAAGGGAAGGTGGAGGAGAACCACAGTTAACCACAGTGATAATTTTTTAGATGCTGTCTGAAGCTTTAGTGCTAGCTGGAGATTGTATTCTGCAATCAAAGCACACCTAGAATTGCTCATGGTAGCAGTTTAAGCATGTTTGGAGAACAGCAGAGTTCTTTGTGGTCGGAGGTTTGACGCATTCAACGTCTTTGCCATGCATAAGTACACAGGGGTCATGAGAGGAGCATGTCCTTGAAGTAACATCTCTCATGAGACAGAACAGAGAGGATCTAATCAGGGGAGATAAAAAACTGCTTGATGCACAGATTTTGTGTGAAATCTGGCCTCGAAAGGAGGGCTGACAGAAGCAGTCCACAGGTGAACTTGTTAGAGGGTGCTGATCGTGCCCTTTGTTTCACCTTCTTGCAGTGTCACAGGTCATTCTTTGAGAGCTGCTCTCTGGCTGATGCTAAATATTTGGGGCTTTTTAAGCTGGCTTAAATGATATTCTGTGGGTTTTGGCAGCTTGATAATATTGTTGATTTTCCCCCAGTGGGTTTAAATGCCGTGGTTGTGTTGTTTGCTGTTCCAATCCAGGATGTGCTGTCTCCTCAGCAATGACAGCACTGGGGTATGAGCCAGGTGTTTCCCGGAAGTCCGGAGGTACAGGACACCAACACCATATTTATTGGAAAAATTATAGCTGTTAGAGCTAGGGAACTGCACGTAAACCAATGATACTGCCAGAGAAATGTGTGAGAGTTCTTTCCCATTGTTAGTGCTTGGTTTCTGACCTAATATTTGTATGTCTTCAGCCTCATTACCCTTTACCAGCAAAGATATATCAAAGATCAACAGGAACATAAACCATGTTGTTGTATTTCAACCCGTTTAGGTATCAAGATGCTGATTTTTAAAAGAGCAGCACTAAGGTCAAACAAACCCCATAAATTCCATGTTTTGCTGTGTTGCCCTCTGTGGTATGACTTAGAACAGCCAAATCTTACAAAGATGTAAATATGTGTATGGATATATATGCTGCTATGGATTTATTCCTTCTCAATCCAAAAGCTTATTCAACTCTGGAAAATCAAATTCCCTTCAGGACCTCTCCTGTCATTCTTATTGCTTTCATTTATTGTCTTCTTTCCAGCCATGCAGCCTGGCTTGCCCGTTGCTGCCCGCTGCAGTGTTTGCCAGCATTCTGTGTCCTTTGCCAGATCACTGATTTTTTTCTTTATCTTCTCTGTTTCCTCCTTAAATGTCTCGGTCCAGTTTGCGCTTTCTCAGCAACAGAAATATGGACGTTCCTATTTTTCAAGTCAAGCTCTCTACGTAGTTTTTCCGCAAGTAGTTTAAGACATGTTCATGACACACAGTCATCTGCCTAATCTTATCTACATCTGTGTGTTCATTTCCCTTCCCCTGCAAGACTTAATAGAAAGTGTCCTTTTATGTTAATGATGTTTGCAGGTGTCTGCATGCTCTGGAATAGCTTAAAACGATCTTCTTAGTAATGCATTGTGCTTTCTTTTCTCTCTCTAGTCACTGCTCTTTGTATCTCAATAATCAGTGTAATCAGATTTTGTGTTCCTTTACTTCTTTGTAGGGAATATTTTAAATTGCCTTCAACTAAGTAGGAATTACTTTTCTTTGTCAACAGAAAAGGATTCTGTAAGGTAACAAAAATAGCTTAATAAATCATGTGATGCTTGAGTGCATGACTTGCAAATGTATTTGTACTTAATTCAAGCAGACTAGAATACCAGAATTTTCATAGTAACTACAGAAACCTGGTTCTAGGGTCAGGGTTGTAACTGAAGAGGATATCCAGGATATGTCATTTGTCAGCTGGTTTAAAAACAAATCCTCACCTCCTGCCCCAGAAAAAAAGGCAGAAAAATCCTCTCTGTCTTCTGGTCCTGCCTGTGTTGTCTCTGCACTGAGTGCTCTTTTCTGAGCTTGCACTTCAACTTTCTATGCAGTGAACAAAGTGGCTCTAGGCAGAAGTAGGCACTTGATGGTTGTCAGGAAAACATCTTTTGGAGTTATCAAAATATTTTCCCTCAGTACTGGATACAATGCTAGGAAGTGGAATTTTTTGTAACAGAAATGTTTTTAATAAAAGTGTGATTCTCCTCCTTATCTTTTTGTGATTCTTCTTTTATTATTTTAAAACTGATGTAAGGTGCCTCTGTCTCTCCCCCCTCCCATACCACAGCTTCAAAACAATTATCCAGTACATCGACAACCAGTTTGAGCGGTACCTGCATGATGAGAGTGGTCTGAACAGGCGCCACATCATAGACAACAGAGTCCACTGCTGCTTCTACTTCATCTCTCCTTTTGGGCACGGGTAAGGAAACGCTGCAGCTTTGGCATTTTAGGGGGTTGTAGCTTGCTTATAAGTCTGTTCATTACCTGAGCTGGTAACTCAGCTGTTCATTGGGTTGTTCCCAACCTGTCAGTAAGCCAATGCAATTAAAATGGTCTTTTGGGGATTAATGCTCTCCTCTGCTTTGTCCCCTTTTTGACTTTTAATAGTTTTAAATCAGTCAGTACTAATATGGTTTATCCCCCAGAAACATAAGCACTTTTAATATGCAGTTTATCTTACAGTGACAATTTTAATTACAACTCAAGCTTTATGCAACCAAGGTGATAAGCAAAGGGCACTGACTTAATGTGTTATGGAGATGCTGTTTATGTAGACACTAGAAATAAATATTTGTTGATACATTTGGTCTCTTAAAAAAACAAGCAACACAAAACTCCATGCCTTTTTAAAGTATTTTTTTCTATTTGTTGGCAGGCTGAAGCCATTAGATGTAGAGTTCATGAAGGCCCTTCATGGAAAAGTCAACATTGTGCCTGTGATTGCCAAGGCTGACACACTGACGCTGAAGGAGAGAGAGAGGCTGAAGAGAAGAGTAGGTCTAACATTGATCAGGAGAACAGAGCAACCCATGCAGTGTTAAAGCCAAATAGAAAGTGATTTCAGACTGAAGAGAGGTGAATGTTATTGGCCAAGGATGTAATGATCGGGAAGTGTGAGGTGGGAAGTCTTCACTGGAGTCTGATGTGCTTTATCAGTTGATTCAGACCCAGTCCAAAAATTTGTGAGTCTTAACAGATTTGAACCCTACAATCATGTGAATTTGTACAAGTTTAATAACTTACCCCATGAGTAGTGTAGAGATAATTAGTACTTCTAAAATGCAGTCTGTATTTTACACCAGAGTGAATCACAGAATTAACTGGGTTGGAAGAGACCTCCGAGATCATCAAGTCCAACCCCACTGTGATTACTCAATCATGGCATTCAGTGCCACATCCAGAGAAATTCTGTCCAGGCTCTTGAGCTTCTATTTTGTTCCTCCACAAATGCTATAAGGAGGTGACAGGTGCACTGTGTGCAAATTGAAAGAAGTCACAGGGAAGTAACAAAGCAGAAATGTGGCTGATTATGCTGGGTTTGCCTCTCTTTTTCTGCGGCTGTACTGACCTGGTGGAAGATTTTTATCTCATAGTAATATTGTTTGTGGAGCTGCTACTTTTTATAAAGGAACTGTATTTGGTCTTCCAGCAGTGTACTTCGGCTCAGTTTTCATACTTACTTTTCAGTATAGTTCTGTAAGTAATGTTGGATTGAGGGTTTGTGGTGTACATTTATTGTGGAAGATGGAGATGAATCCCACTTACATATCCTGTGATGAACAGGTTAGTTTGAAGGCAATTTCTTGTGACCATATTCAGTGCTAATCCACGTCCAGCTCTTTCTAGTTTGAGCAGAGTTACTTTTAACTAACTAATCTCTAAAACAGTCTTACCTTGGACATGTAGACACCACATCTATGCATTGTCTAAGCACGAGTTGAATGGCATCTGTAGTCTGAGGGAGTGGTTAGGAAACAGGTAAACAAGTTTTCATTATTTTTATACTGCTGGCAAAGGTCACTCTGCAAACTGAGTTTATATTAAGTCAAATGTATAATGTGGTTCCAAAGCTTTGAAAGTCCCAGCTACTGTATATTGTTCTAACTCAAAGCATCTTGGCCAGCAGAGTCTCTAATCAGAGCAGGAATCAAAGTGCTGCTTTGCTGACGCAGCTTGAAGCCGTCCTTTTTTTAGATGTTTCTGCCATTTGGCCGTCAATCTGAAGTCAAATGTTTTTGTTTGGCCGCTGTGGACTAAGCTGCAAGATTAGCTTATGGTGCTTGCAGAGGAAACCCAGCTTGGAGTAATTCCTGTTTGGGCTTTCTGGAATTCAAAGTTATTTTTTAAAACTCTTGAGTGGGAAGAAATGCAGGGCAGTTTCACAAGCTGTGCCATGCAAGGCTGCTAAGGAAACATGCTCAAAAGAATGACTTCATGAGAGGGGAACTAATATTTTGACTTTTTTTTTTGATTTCCCATGGGAAGGCTAATCTTTAAGAACACAGAATCCTCTGAGGCCAATAAAAATTCAGATTTGAAGAAGCAAAATGCTGCTTCATTGTTAGGCCCATAAAATACAGTTTGTTTTTACTGCAATTCTTTTTTCTTTCAGGAAAGCACTAGGTTTAACAGCTGTAATATATTATTCTAGCACCCCTTGCTGTTGGCTTTCCCGTTATTGTTTCACTTGCATTTTATCTTCAAGATCTCAGCCAGGTTAAACGTGCCTTCTTGTTTTATGCACTGAAAGGCATCCCACTGCAGCACTGCCCCACCCATCCCAGCTGTGCATCTTTTATTATCATTTGGTGACAATTTAGTTCTCTTCCATTTTGCAGAAGGTAACGGCACGCAGTGAGTTAAATGCCGTTGTGTCAAGGTAGCTGTTCATTGCTTCTTGGCCACACTTATTCCCCAATTGCTTTCTTCTTTAAAAAATACTGCTCTGTGTGTAGATGGTGTTTTATTCAGCGTGTGCACGTGTGTGAGTGTGGGGGATGTTTATACACCTGGCAGGAAAACACTGTCGGGGAATAGCTGTGCTTCATACATGGTCTTTCCCCTTCTGACGGTCTGGAGAACTGTTTGATTTTAAACAGCTGTTTGATAATCACGTTCTGGTTGGACAAGTTCCATTTATACCGTAGTGTTGGTTGCCATCACGACAGAGGATGGAGGAACCCAACAGCAGCCAGAGAAGGCTTGTTGAGCCCTCTCATCTGTTTGAAGTCTGCTTGTACCTGTGTAACTGAGTTAACCTCCAGTTATTTGTGTAGTAAAGGCATCACACACAGACTTCTCTGAATATTTTTACAACGACCTCAAAACCTCCTTGATTTTGCCCAAACCTTGTTCACTCTAAGGGTTCTTTGGTGCAGTAGTGCAGCTGCTTGGTTCGGGTGCAGCTCCTTAGGGAAAACTGCTCTAGGAAGTTTGCACAGTTCCCCTTTTCTGCTGAAGCATCCAAGATGCCTTTGAAGAGAGGCACTGTGGAACCTCAGCACTCTTCATGCTCTCCTCCTGCCCTTTACTGAGAGGAAATCTTGTCAGTGCGTTTGAGGCAGGGACACGAGCTGACTGTAGTGTTTTTAGCAGTGTGGCAGCAGAAGATTCTCTTCAGTTTTGAAGAAAGGATTGACTTGGGCCACCTTTTGAAACTGCCCAAGGCCCAGAGTTATTTTGGCTGCTCACCCCTGTGGTGATTTCATTGGGAAAAGAACTACACAGGAATATGGATACTGTATTTTTATGTAAATCTCAGACATTAATGGCAATAAAGAAAACTGTTTAAGAACAGTTTTTTTCTCAGTGGATTTTTAATGACTTTCTCCAGCTTTAAGTGGATAATCAGCTTTTGTCTTTTTTGATTCAAGAGGCAATAGGAGCTGTCTTTTAAATTTTTGTACACATCAAATGCACAAAAATATACTTTGAGATGTGCTGAGTGGTTTTGATGCTGTAACTAATGAATCCCTTCTCCAAGTTCATTGCTTTTACTCTTTCTTCGTATTAACCTCACTTTGCTTCTGTCTGCTCTGTATTATGTGCCATGTAAATCTTGTGGCATTTTGTAAACATTTACTTGCTATGTTTTCTAAAAATGCATTTATCTTTTGTGCCTTTTTAAAAAATCTTTAAGCCTGTGTTATTTGGCACTTTGGATGCTGGATCAGGTGCATATTTGTGACAGACTAGTAAATCAATGATAGATGTTTTTAATTGAATATCTCTTCATAAAATAAGAATTTATTATTCTTTTTTGCAAATTTTCAGGTTCTGGATGAGATTTCTGAACATGGCATTAGGATTTATCAGCTCCCTGATGCAGATTCTGATGAAGATGAGGAGTTTAAAGAGCAAACTAGAGTTTTAAAGGCAAGTTTCACTCCTAATTTATTGTTTGCTATAGTAGTTCTTCAATATACAGTATGCCTCCAAGGTGTTGAAAATTCCAATTTTCTTTGGATGTTGACTCTGAATTATAATAATTTTTATTCCAGTCTTTTTTCATCAGGATTCCAAAGGTAGTGTTGTGACTTTCTTTTCTCTTCTAAGGGAAGAGCCAGTGTTCACCCAGAACTATTGTTTGCAGTCTGTGTTCTGACTCAAATGTTTTAACACACATGCAGGGAGAGAGTGTGTGTGTGGTTGCTGTACTGATTAACAACTTTCTCCTGTTTGATCAGATAATAAAGGTTTTACTGAAGTAATTTCCTCTTTGTGCTGTGGCACTCGCAAAGGTAGAAGAATGTGTCTGAAATTGTCTCTGCAGCTCCTTCAGTCTGTGTGTGCAGTAAGTGTTGGCTGTTCTCCATGAGGGCTGTGCCAGGTGACACGTTATGCCCAGACTGTACTTGAACAACACTCAAGTGTTCCTAAAGCACAGCGTCATTTCCTGCTGTGCCTCTGCTCAGACTGATCCTAACAAAGCTACAGGTGTTCATTAGCCTAGAATAGGATTTGTTGCTTTTCTGATGTGGAAGGATTTTAGTAGAGAGCATTTGTCAACATTTCTTCCCCCCTTCTCCTGTCTGTTATTTAAGTCTTTCTGCTTTCTTTAAAAAAAAAGATAAAAGTACAGAAATCAACCTGCCAGAAATCAAACCAGTAACTGGTTTTTCTCTGTCTCAACTAGGCAAGCATTCCCTTTGCTGTTATTGGATCCAATCAACTAATTGAGGTGAAGGGGAAGAAAATCCGAGGCCGCCTGTATCCCTGGGGAGTGGTTGAGGTTGAGAATCCAGAGCACAATGATTTCCTGAAGCTGCGCACGATGCTCGTGTGAGTAACGGGACAGGGATCCCAGCCCTGTGTGACGTACCTGTGGCAACACTGCAGGTACAGCAGCGTGAATTCCTTCCCTCACAGCTGCTTCTCGTGGCAGTGTACAGTGACATCTTAGTCCCCTGCAGCTTCTTTGGCTGCTGTGTCCTCTGATCTCCGACTTCAGAAAGTGTTTTCTGTAAATGGGTTTGGGGATTTTTGTGGAAGTGATGTTACGCTGTTGTTGGACATGGAATTCCATTGTGTCCTTCCAGGTTCAGTCTGGCTGGGAGGGATTGCCCTCTGCTGGGCACTGGGAGCAAGCAGGGTTTCCTTTCCTTGCCAGCTGGAAGTTGCTAGGCAGTGTCAGCTGGGGTGTGAGCCGAGGAGCTGCAGCTCGTTCTCAGTCACAGAGTTTACTGAGCAGTACTGCAGAGCCATCGTACTGTGACAGTGTGGAAGGATTGTTCTGGATAACTGTCTTTGCCAGGTTGTTAATGCTGCAAAGACCACTATAAACAACTCCTCTAAAGCAGTGACCGAGGGAAGGACAGCATGCTTTGGGTCTGGAAGAATAGTGCTGGGGCACTGAGGTGTGAATTAAAGACAGGGAGCGTGACAGCAGAGTTCTGGGGGCTTTCTGGCTGGCTTGGTCTGTGAGGGTTTGCTTTCCTGGTGAATGCATCAGTGTTAGGTAAAACAGAACTGGAAGATAAAAGGGGTGATTTTCTTCCCTTTGATGAGAAGGACAGAGTGCTCAATAGCCCTTTTTGTGTTCCAGAACACACATGCAGGACCTGCAGGAGGTGACCCAAGACTTGCACTACGAGAACTTCCGTTCGGAGAGGCTAAAACGCACTGGCAAGTAAGTGGGAGCTGCTTGGGAGTCTCTTCTTCCACTGGGACACTGGGCTTGCCCTCCCTCCCAACTAATCCCACCTTAACTAGTTATTTGTCATGAGAGACTTGTATGAAACACTCTTCTGGCAGAGGAGTCATGCACAGCAAGGTGCTGTGCTTCCAAATGGCTGCTTGTTCTGTCCCATTCCCTTTTCTGTATGCTTTGAATTGGAATGTGATAAAGAAGTGGGCTGCAAGCAGGACAGGTTTTTATTACATGATGTCTGCTTGGAGAAAGTAACACGAGGGGGCGCATTTAAAGGTGCAGCTCACCTGATTAGGTAGGACAGTGCTTCTCCAGTTATTGCAGGACTGCCATGGTGGCTGTTCTCTTGCTCCTTCACATATGGCTGAAGAGAGAAGTTCAGACCAATCAAAATTTTCTGATAATGTGTGTGGGTTTTATGGAGTTTTTTTCTTCCTGGTGAGATTTCCATCCTTGGCACCTTAATGCAAAACAAATGCATCTACCTTTGCTGCATCATTATGGATAGCAACTGGTCCATATTCCTCTTGTTCTTTAAGTATCTAGCAAAGCATTTTGATCTTAAAGAAAAAAGGAAATTACCTACACAGCTTTTTATTGGTTTGATTTTTGTACCACGGGTGGACAGTGGGGGAAACCTCGTCATTAAATTGCAAAAAATCCATACAGCAGTGAAGAAATCGAATATTAAGAAGCAGAGAGTGAGTAGCAGGAGCTTGTGAGGTAAAGATGGCTTTTACAGAAGGGAAGCGTGAGTTCAAGAATGTCCCAATTTCCCCTGTGCAGAGACATGCAGACTTTGTTGATGTTACATTAATTGAAATATGAGCCTTGGATCTGTTCTCAGAGATTTTTACTTCTGTATTTTGTACTATCAATGCATTCTTTTCTTCAATAGGCCTGTTGAAGAGGAAGTGGTAGACAAGGATAGAATCCTGCAGCAGAAAGAGGCTGAGGTAAGAGGGAGCTTCTAAAACTTGTTCTTTAGTGTAACGTGCTGTGCTCCCCTGTCTGTTGTACTGACACTGTGCAGAATGACACCCTGAGCTGAACACTGAGGCAGCCCCTGCAGAGTTCTGTTTAGTCAGCTGCATGTGGATGGGAGGGTAGCATATTTAGCACTTCCCATTTGCATGCTAATTTTCCATAAGGATATTTGCTGTTTTAAGTCTTGAAATCAGTTTATGTTTGTCAGTGACATCTGCTGCTTTAAACAGTGTGTTGGGGTGGACTGACAGCCTAATGCCATTTCAGATGTGCCTGTATTCACTACAAGCACATTAGTACATTTCTTCTTATGGGTAGTGGCTGTGGAGTAGAAAAGGGCTGCTGAGTCTCAAAAATTCCATGATGAAATAAATGTGAATGTGTTTTCATCTTAATTTGGACTTAGTAGTATTTCTGTTTCATCTTCAACTTATGGATTTGGTGTTTTCAAACTGATTTCTCCATCTGGTTCCAAGTTATTGCTAGGCCTTTCGACTTAGTATTTATGCTAAAGTTGTAAGGACTCAAACTTA
>JAWWES010000037.1:6155729-6171405 GCA_035583135.1 Lophotriccus pileatus
TTTCTCCATCTGGTTCCAAGTTATTGCTAGGCCTTTCGACTTAGTATTTATGCTAAAGTTGTAAGGACTCAAACTTACAGCCCAGTTTTTAAATTCAAGGAGTCCTCGGCTCACACACCAGCTGACACTGCCAGTGCTTACGATTGCTTGCAATGTGAAAACTGAAGGGTTTCTGCCAATTGCAAGGTAGTGGGGTTTTCTTAGTGTTTGTCCTTCTTTTACCCAATTCAGCTTGGATCCAAGTCCCTGAAGGCAGGAAGGTGTGATTTAAAAGATCAGTGCTTATGTGCAGTGATTTGGAGTAAGGAATACAGAGCTGCAAGCAGTTTTGTGTCTTCCTGAGGTGAAAAAATGTCTCCCATACATGGACATTTTTGAAATGTTGTTACTTTGGTCTGTGCATTTCCTTCTACCTTTATAGCATCCATATTTAAAAATAGCTAACCCTGGTTGGCTGTTGGCTCACCGTGGCATATTGACATAAATAGCAAAAATTGTTCCTAAGAGGAAATGCAGAAGCAGCTCATTATCACCGTATTTAATAATGGGAATGAGCTGCATATTTATCACCCTGTGGCTCCATTCCAGCAGCATAAGCACTGTGATGTCTGCCCTTACAAGAGGGCTGTGCTGAAGTGACTGTTCTCTGCTGTGTGTGCAGAGCAGCAGCAGCCCCTCGGTCCTGGGGGCTTGGGAATTGTCGGGAGCAGGTCTGGAAAACGCTCTTTGTTTTTCTGTTTTCTCCTTAGTGCTTCCAAGATTCAGGCAGTAGACTTAGAGATTTCAAGGCATGGCTGTTTCTCCTGTTATTTGAACTTCATGAAATCATACATGTCTAACAGTAAAGTAGAAACTTGGATATCCTTCAGAACTATTTATTTAAAGACTTATGTCTGAAAAAATTCTATAAGCATTTTCTCTGGGAACTCATGCTAGGGCAGGCACATTATTATATACTGGTCTATTCTGACCACTTGATAGTTTTGTATGTATAAACACACACATACATATATAACATGTAATGTGTCTTTATGTAACACGGCTAAAGGGGTGACATTTTGAATTTCTTGGACGACAGTCTTTGGAAGTTTCCTCTGGGGCTAATCATCTCTGAATAATTGCTGCTGAAGTCACAGAGGATTAGGTTAGAACTTGAAAAAACAACTACATTTTTAACTTCTGCATTCTGCTGTCCCAAAGAGATCAAGAGGCTTTGCTGAATCCTCTGTAGATAAGCCGGTATGAAGTCCCTTCATCTCCGAACCATCCCTCAGGTTCAGACTGGGAAAAATCTGTGGAGGAAAGAGGCACAGAGGAAATGGGCTTGCATTCCATGGCCTTCACAGAGAAAACAAATATCCATTTCCCCTCCTGTTTTGCATTCCCATCAGTAACGGTGCTTGAAGTTCTATTTACGGTTTGGTGAGGTTTATATAACCTTGAAAGGAATGAATGCTTGGGCAAGTGCCAGGATCGTCTTTATCAAGGCATCACTTTTGCTAAATGATCTTTTATTATGCCAAGGGATGTGGTCCCCAGTTCAGCAATCTGGAGTTGCTAATCTATCATTTTGGATTTACTGCTCCATCTTCTTGTGATTTTGCTCATTTGCAAGTGATGACCTGTTTTTCTGAGACGGGCAGTGAAAGTAAGAATAAAGATATTCACGTTCCTTACTGTAAATATGCTGCAGTACAGATTATTTTGATGTTGTAGTGCAAATGGGCACAAACTTCAAGTGTGTAGTTTTGTGCCATATTATTCCTCCTCTGAAAGCATCTCGTAATAAAAACCTTTCAAAGTTTTGAGAGGTGGTACTTCCAGAACACGCTCAGGGCTGTGATTCCATGAAAACAGCAAGGAAGAAGCTCTCTCTGGTTTCTCCAGTGAGCTGTCCTGAGGCTTTGGGCAAACCCTCCACTGCTTCCAGTGCAGTTGGTCAGCAGTGGGCTGAGTGTGGTGGAGTGAACCACACTCTGAGATTGTGAGTGTGTTTGACCCTCTGGCAGCGAGACGAGGAGCCGGGTCGGTGTGGGAGTCAGAGAGGGGCAGCAGTGGCCTGGGGGAGGGCAGGGTGTGAGGAGGGTGTGCAGGTCACTGCCTGAAGTGCAGGGGTGTGTGGAAGCATTTTCTTGAAAGAGAACGTGGAAAATTCTATGTGAAGAGACAGCACGACTGCTGATGAAGGCTGTGTATCCCTGATTCCTGTTAGGGGCATGGATACCTTTCAGAAGGTGCATGGTTCATTGCCAACTCTTATGTAAATGTTTGTTTCCTTTTTGTGTTGCTGCAGTAGTTACATGACAGCTTGAACTAAATTTTAGTCCTGACATAAGTAAACTAAGCAGCATTTATGTCAAGGTTAAGTTTATTCTTTTGCCTTTTGTTATTTGAGAACTCAGAGGACTGATTTGTTTCCAGATTTCCAAACATTGTTTCCTAGCTGCCTTTCCATGGTGTGCACTGGCCCTGTGCTGTCCTGGTGTAGCATCTGTTCTTCAGGGGATGACGTGAATGTGTTAGTGCTGCTCTTACAAGTGAGAGGAGCTGCTGCTGAGCCAGATCAAAGCCATTTTATACCCTTGATGCTTGCAGTCCCCAACAGCAGGGGCAACACAGATGTGGATGTGACATCAGTGCCAGTCTTTGGTGTGATTCTTTACATTCCCCTTTATTAATAGCAGGGGTTGTTTCTGTCTGTGCAGTAGGTCCAGTAAGGTGAACATGAGCTGCTTTCAGTTTGTACTGTGATGTGGAGGAGCAGCTCTTATGTCCCTCCTCCACTTGAGGAGTTGTTGGAGACTGGCCTGGTTACCACTTGAGCACAACACAGGTTCTCTTTTTTTTGCTGCCAGGATTCCTGCAGTGCAGGCCATGTCCTGCCCAAGGTGTGCATCCTCCCTGACTTCAGCACTCTAGTCCTTAGTTATGGGGCCAGGTTTTAGTGGGGTAACTAGCATTGCTCACAGGTTGTCTGCTGAGGGTACTGTTGTGAAACTGGTAGCTGTGAGGTTGATCAGAGCTCAAGAGCCACAGTCTCACAGCAAAATGCAACCATTATTTGCATAGCAAATGCTCAGTGAAAACCAAATCCAAATGCTGATGCAGCCCAGGATACAGTGAAAAAAAAGGTGTGCTTGAGTACCTTTCTGGTTTTTTTGTTTTTCTTTTTTATTTTTTTGGCCAGCTTTCCTTATGGAAAAGAACTTGTCTCCCAGTGGCCATAGGAGACAACAATGTGCCTAGTTTTGCCTAGTTTTTTTTTCACAGGTTTTGTGCCTGAAAGTTTTTCTACTGAATTACACTAAAATAGCGTCAGAAACTTGCCATTACTTAGCTAATGGATGAGACTGAGACTTCACAGTAGGTCTCAAAAGCTGCCCATGAGAATGGAAAAGGCCAATGTTGTTACAATATTAACATTAGAGCAGAGTAGGTCTCCTGGGGGTTTTGTGCTCCTTAGGTTTGTGTCATCTGCAGCATCTGATTTCCCTCATGGTGTGGGCATATTTTTATCCATTAAGTCTCGCTGCTGTATTTAAGTGCCACAGTGTGATGTTGGCTATTAGAATCCTGTGTTTGAGCAATCACCATAACACTTGGGCAGCAATATCTTCCCCTGCTTATTATTACCCAACGGTTGCTATTTTGGGAATGTTTCATGGCTCAGCTTGGAGTGCTCTTGGGAAAGCTCAAGTAGGAGAGCTTCCCAAAGCTAGTTTTATTCTGGTGGTGCATCTGCAGAGAGGTGAGACCAGGTGTCTTACATTTTTACAAGTGGATCTTTGAAACCTCTTTTCTATTGTATCATGGAATCAATGCAACTCTCACTTCTGAATCTCACTGCTTTTTTTCCCTCCTTCCTGCAGCATTACGCCATCTTTCTGATCAGGAGCTTTTTGTTTTAAGTATTTAGCAGAAAGATGTAGATGGGTTTATAATAATCCTTGCAGACTTAGCTGTATCTCATGCTGTTGCTGTGTGAATCTCCTTTTGTCAGAGGGCATCTCTGCTGCAGTCACAGGAACCTGAATTAGCCTCTCCTGAACCCTGTGCTGCAGCAAGAGGATAAGTACATAAGCCAGCTAGTTCTGGGCAAGCTCTGTTACTGCTGGCTATGCTGCAATCTGTTTTTTACTCTTTAGTTAATCTTCAGTTTCCTACTGTTTCCTAAATCTGTATCTGAGACAGGCAAGGAAAAGTGATATGGGCACCTGCAATTAATTTTTTCAGTGATGTTTCTTTCTGGGTTCTGTTGTTTTTTATTTGGGTTTTTTTCAAACAACCCAAACCAACAGCTCAACACCATGTACATGCAATCAAGTATTTGTCTCAGATTCTTTAGTACTGAATCTGATGCAGTAATGAGTATCACAGTAGTTAATGTGGTTGACTGGATAAGAGTACAATATGATTGTTTAAACACGGTGCTTTTTGAGTTAAACTCCCCCCTGACCTCCCTGGAAATAACTGAAAGCAATTCTCTAACTACTTATATATACAGCCCTCAGATTTTGACATGGCCTCCAATTTGAGACAGACTCCTGTTTTATACAGTTGCATGGAAATAGTAGCCTATTTGCTCCCCAGTTTCTAAGATGGGACATTTGTAGTTCTCTATATGAAGCTTCTCCACCTGCATTTGGAAGGAAGTACCAGTCATTTGTAAACCAGAGTTATTTGCATATATGTTTTGAAAATCTGTATTAGTGATCTTTTTTCTTTCTTAGGAACATTTGTTCTAATTAATGTGATTTAAAAAAAAAGAAACAAACAAAAAATCCCATTATATATAACTGGCCTTCCATGGGATGGAAACTAACTTGTAAGTGTTGTAAGGAAATGCCTTAAGAAAACAGTTATTTCCAGGAAAAATCATTGTTTAGATGTAAAAACACTGGTGCTTTATATGTTTAGTCTGGCTTTCCAAATTTTATAAACATCTCTGTGTTTCTCTTTTGAAGTAGTTTTTCAATCCTGTCTGCATGTTCAGGTGTTATTGTTGCTAAAAACTTGCAGAGTTCTCTGATAGCCAAAGGCTGAGTGTTCTTACGTGGTCTTGTGCTTTGAGCACTTGTATCACAACAAAGCTGCCTCAGCTCACTCAGGTGTGTGTCTGCACACCAAAAGGACGTGCCTTTCTTACTGTGGATTAAATGTGGATTCACAGGTCTGTAAACAGCAAAAGATTTGGACTTTATTGCTTAATTTTCATTATAAGTATTCTTTTGCGAAAGTTAGATGTAATGAACTGAAGAATGTGAGATGGGGAAAAGCAAAGGACTCAATTATGTGAATTATTGACGTTTCCAGCTTGTAAAGGAGAAAACAGGGTCTGCATTCTACCATGGAAGAAAAAGATTTATGGTTTCCTGGGTTTTTGGCCTCGTGCTGGCACTGTTTTAAACACGCGGTGTCTCTCTGTTCCAGCTGCGCCGCATGCAGGAGATGATTGCCCAGATGCAAGCCCAGATGAGGATGAAGCCTGGGGATGACTAGGGGTGTGGAACAGCTGGATGCATCAGGTATTGCTTTTCTGACTTGTTCACTCCTCTTCCATTAGGCTTTCCCAGTGGTTATTGTTAATTGTGCGCTCTGGACTTGCACTCACAGCACTTACAGGGGAGAACTGAGTGGTGTTCTGGGTGGACTGGAAAAGATCTATGCAAATGTTACCTTTCCAGCTGTTTTTATAAATGCTTATCTTCAGTGCCTTATTTTTGGATCATGTGGCTTTGTTTCTGTTAGCACAAGCTGCTCAGAAAATTAATTTGCTTATATGTAAACAAAAGTTAGGGTGTTTCGGGGTATGTGGGCTGCTGAATTTATAACAGTTCTCTCAAAGAACCAAACAAAATTTTACAAACTGGCCATGTACAGTAGTGAATACAGCCTCCCTTGATGGTGTGCATGATGCATGAGGTGGGATCAGAGGGAGCGAAGACAGGAATTCTTGTAGCAAATATTAATTTTCTTCAGAATGCAGCCCTTCTGATATAGCTTTTCTTTTAAATGCAAGAATGAAAAACAGAAGGATATGAGGAGTCTTGTTGCTTAATACTTCAGTTTAATACTCTAGTTGTGATTGCTGGTCTTGTGGAATGTAAAGCTTGAATAAAATGGATTATATTATCCCTTATGACCTTGTGGCAGCTGCCAACATTCCAAGCCTAAAATAAGGAGATTTTTTGTTGCCTTTATTTGAACCTTCAGTCTTCCTGTTTACATAAAGAAGAAAAAAAACATTTAAGAAATAAAGTTACTGAGTGGATTCTGATTTAAGCAGAAGTTGATGGTTTCACTGGTATGTTCACTGTGATCTTTGAGTGAAATAGTTAAGGGAAATAAGTAATTCAGTCTCAGGTTTCTCACTGTCACCGTTCCAGCTGTTGAAGATAGAGGAGTCTTCACATCATGTCTTCCAACTTCCATCTGAGATGTGCTTTCCCAGAGCTGGAAATGTGAACCCTGAGGATAATTTTGTGGCTGACCACGCAGTGTGTGCAGCAGCAGTGTCTGACAGAGCCCTCGTTCCTGGGCAGGAGCTGCTGGCTCGGCAGCCTGTTCAGCACTGGCAGATACTTCAGGCTGAACTGAAGGTGCCAAGTTTTCATGGTGACTTTGTTGTGTTCTCACGTGGCCAAACTCTGGGCACTTGTGAAGATGGCTGTTTGCTGCAGGAGCCTCATGTAGCCTGAATGAGTGTGACTGTTTTCTGTGAGCTCAGTTCTTTGTGCAGGTTACAAACCCTGTTTGATCACACAGCAGCTTTAAACTCATATTCAGGAAGGAAAACCCACTGTAGGTCTGATAACCTTGTCCACAGTTGTTTGCAGAGCAGAGGATGGCAAATGGTGCAAATACACCACGTCCCAGGCTGGATTTGCAGCCAGGGCTGCCCAAGTAAACAATTCAGGGCATGCTGGTGTGTGTCCAGGGGAAGTGTGACTGCAGACACCTCGCGCTGCTGAGCTGGAGTGCAGCTGGGAACACTAAGTGTGAGGCAGGAGAGCTTTGCAGGTTGAACTCGGTGTTCCCATGATCTTGTTGTGGAACTGAATCTCCAGGAAGTTAATTGGTCTGAAATAGCGAGTGGGGACAAATTTGAGAAGGATTTGAGTGAGATCTTCAGACATGGAGGTCCTGCTGTTTCTTTGGAATTTGCTAAGCTCCATTTCTGCAGCTGCTGTGCAAATCATGTTTGACAGATGGCTTTCAGGAAAGAGTTCTGAACTTATTTTTTGTTCCCCTCGAGATGCTGATGGGTAGACTTTTAGTGTAATTTGTTGGCCAGTATGCAGAGTCAGAACTGCAGTTGCAGTCCTGCTGAGCCAGGGTACTGCTGTATGATCCTGGCAGCATATTTTGAAGTGAATCCTCACCCAGGGTACTGCTGTGTGATCCTGGCAGCATGTTTTGAAGTGAATCCTCACCCAGAACTTACCCTCAGGCAGGTTTCTCTCATGCATGTTAACTGACTTTGCAGTTCAGGAGGAATGAGGAGTTCAACCTCCAGCATTCCCATCAGATTTATTTGCTGTATTTTATTTAACTCGCTATTTCTAGAGAAACCAGGAAACTTGTAATTAACACAGTGGTTAACAGAACCAAACTGACAACAAATTTAAATATACTTGATATCAATCTTTTTGTTCTATCACACCTTATCTTGAACATCTCTTGGGTTCAAGTTTGACAAGAATTGTAAAGGATCAGCTCTGCTACTGAAAGCACAGCCTCTTCTCCAGTTGCTCTTTTGCACCTTTACTTATCTTTGTGCTGAGAAAAATATGTGACTTTATAGACAGTTTATATAAAATTTACCATTTTCAGTCCTTTTTTTTGGATACATACATATTTTTTTATTTTATTCAAAAGTCCCTTAAAATATTTTCCCCTACATAAAGCACAGATATAAAGATGATCTCAGGTATTTTGGGAAAAGAGAAGTATGGTGTAAAATCCTTCAGAGATGAGAGCTGGAGAATAAGCAGTAGGGTCATGAAATGTGCTGACATCCAAGTATGTGAAATACCCATTTCTGGTTTCAGATGTATTTTGGGGTGGGAGCTTTGGGGTTTTCTAGAAGGAGTCTGGCATTGCAGGATGATTAAAAAGTGTTAAAACCTTGCCAAAAAGGCTGACAGGTCTGTATTACCATAAAGTGCAGCACAGATGGGACGACTGGAAGGTCTGGTTTGCCTGCTCCCTTTGGAGCAGGGGCAGCTCTGGAGGGTTGTGGGAAGAGCAGAGGGAGAATTTCCTTCCAGCAGCCTCCTTTGCTCTGAGGGCTGAAGGAGAAGCACACGGGGAGTGACAAGGCAAGGACTGTCCAGGGAATGTCTCCAGGCTCCCAGAGGGATGGACAGGTCTCCTGCTCCAGAGAAGCAGACTCTGAAGGGAGGGAAGATGAGTGCTGGTGGAGCCTGGGTTAGAGGGAGGAGGGAAGGGTTTTGGCACACTGGCCATTCCTGTTTGCAGCTGCAGGCTCTGACAAAAGCCTGTGAATGCAGATGGGGGTGAAGATCTCCTGAGTGCAGCCTGGCAAAGGTGGGACCTGCCCTTCTGGCTGCTTCCCCTGAACACTTCATAGCTTCTGTGGACAAGCAGTGCAGTGGAGGAGGTTGGAGCAGGCAGTGAGACACAGCTGGGCACCAAAAGATTCTTGGAATAAGCAGTAACAATTTTTTTTACCCTAACTTTTGATAGATTCACCTTACTAATCTTTTTCAGATTTTTTTCTTCATATACACAAGACTGCTCTAAAGTTTAGAAGCTTCTTATACTTGACAGTTCAAATAAAGGTTTGAAGAGAAAGATGGAAGGGGGAATAAGTTACCAAAATCTAAAACAGGCTTAGTTTTATTTGGGTGCTTCAATACAAAATCCTTTTGAAATAAGCCTGCAGTAATTCCAGAAGCATATTTACTAGTTTATGAACTTGTCCATCTCAGATGAGCAATTATCATGAAAATCTGGAAATATTTTATCAAATTAAATGGTTGTTGGTGGATATTTCTTCCCTTTCCCTCTCTGTTTCTGAAAGTGTATCTCTTTGCAATCTGTTTTCCTCTTGTTATTCTTACAAATCTGGTTTGTTGTCTTCACTCAACCTCAAGATCATCCTGGGACAAGCCAGTGACAGTAGTCAGGCTATGGAAAGCTAATACAGCCATCTGGAAATACAGTTACAGTTAGGGAAACATGCTCAGCTAAAAAAGAGACCCAAACATCTTGCATTTAAAATATCTGTAGGATGCTGAACATTTTTTTAGTATAGCTTGTAATTTCCACAACTATTTTAAAGCCTCCTGAGCTTGCTAACACTGATTCTTGATAAGAACAGTGCTGAAGACACTAAACAGCCCCTTCTTTCTACCAGTGAATTGACATCATGTAAGAGAACAACACAAAAGCATTGTCATGGCAACCAGCCTTGGAAGGATGCTGCTGAATGCTGAATTGATCTGATGAGAGGTGTCATTTGAGGAAGTGGAGATCAGGCTTAGTTTTTGGCAGCTGAAATTGAGAATCTGGAGAATGTGGAGCTTGGGCAAATTTGTAGTGTTTGGAAGAACTGCCTGGCACTGCCAGTGGATGTTTGTGTGGCTCAGAAGCTCGGCCAGGAGGGCACCATCGTCTGCAGCTCCTCTGAGCGGGCGTTGTGCGGCAAACCCTGCGCTGATGGGCTGGCACAAGGTTCTGTCTCCTTTAGAGAACAGACCTTGATAGAAATTGTTGGTGTCAGGGGTGAATGGAACTGTATCCCCTGCAGCTCCTGGATCACGGGGGGATTCTGTGGTGGCTGCTGCCTGGCTGCCAGAATTCCTTGGGGATTCAGCGTGCCCCAGGGGTGGGGACACAGACCCACCAGGCCAGAGCCTGACATGGCATCGTGGGGAACCTGAAAATGCTTCAGAGACCCTTTTTGCTGAAGAAACAGAGGAACATTTATAGTTTTGAAGCTTGGAGCCTGGTATTTGTGTGTGACTCGTGGGTACCAATATCAGCACATTCAACTGCTCAACGTTAGAAAGCAGGTCAGAGGCTGGGGTTGTAACTGCCTGTGAACTCGGGGATCAGGTTGGCTGTGGGGAAGCACAAGGGCTTGTGCAGACCAGCAAAGCAAAGGGAACAAACCTGAAGCAGTGAAGTCAACAGAGGGTGACTGAAATCCAAACGTTTGGGGTGCAGGTAACAAAATCAGGCAAAAGTACCCCACAGCAGGGCACTGGTGCTGTCCAGGACTCCTCTGCCTTGTGGGAAGATGCCATTTCTCAAAGTTCCTGCTGATGATAGGACGCTCAGAGGGGTGTAGCTACAAAAACAATTTAGGTCAGTGAGAAAATGTAGCTGCTTATAAAGCAAGTTTCTCTCATTGGGAATTCAGAAGTGAACATGTAGAGATGTGAGGTTGCCCTGCATTACAGTCATGTTCTTGGAAGCCGAGGGGGAGGCAAACCCTTTCCTTCCCAGGTTTGTGAAATCTTTAAGGATTGTGAGCAGTGTGAGCACGTGCATCAGGGAGCAGGTGAAGGGAGTGCTGGCTGGGTACACTGCTCACTGAGGAAGCCTTGTGCAATGGCACCCTGGAGAAAGGCAGCCTCTCTTAGGTGGTAGGAATTCACAGTGCAGAGGGAGGCATTTATTAACGGTGTGTGTTGGTGAAAGGAGCATGGGAGACTGTAAGGTTGGTCTGATAAAGCTGCAGGTCAAACTTGTCAAGAACAATACCAACCTAATTGTATCATAAAACGCTGCCTCGCAAGGAGATGAGGAAGCAAGAGCAGTGAACAAATCCACACTGAACTCCACAAACATACTTTGCCCAGGTGTGTTCCGTGAGCACAGAAACGTGGGTGTTGTATAGCTAAGGCTGTAACATCAGTGCACAGCTGTGCCTAGAACTGAGCCCTCACATTTGTTGGACATTCCAGTCTTCCTGGGAGCTGAAACACCAGCCAGGTTTCTTCTGCAGGAGCCTTCTGCAGCACTCAGAGCTGGGCAGGCACAAATCAGGCTGCTCTTTCATACTCGAAGGAGCAGTGCAGCACAACGGTTAATTTTCAATTTGCTTAGCAATTTATGGACTCTGGCTTTAAAGCCTTATTGCTGGCTTGCTTGTTCAGTTGTTGTGGGAAGTGATGGATTTCTTACAACAGGAAGGAATTGTGCATGGAACAGAATTCCCAGAGTGAGAATGGCTGAGACAAAGCACCCTGCTGCCAGCTTTCCTTGCTCCTTATCCCAGGTGTAGTCTGGGTGAGTGTTGCACTGTATTTTAGGAGTTGACACAACAGTGTTTTCCAGGATATTTCTTTTTTTCCATCCAGATGAATGTTTAAGCTGTTTTTTCCTGTTGGGAATGAGTATTTTTGGGATTGGAGAATTTGAGGTGTTTCCCTGAGTTCCAAATCTGACACGTCTTCCTAAGCAAGACCCGATTTTCAGGGAAAGCTGGAACTCTGCTTTCTTTGTAGCAGCCTTTTCAATTGACAAGGAACTGTAGAAATATCCAAAACTGGAAGCTGTTTTTGAAGTTACCGACTGGGATCCCTTTTTTTCAGCCACAGGAATACCCTGTACAAATGCTTGGAAAAACTCTTTGCTGTTTTACCCAAGCAGTGTCACAGGAGTGCTGGTGCATGACAGCAGCCTTGCTGCTTCCCTCTGTTCCCGTTTGTCCAGGTGGTTGGTTTGCTGCAGCAGCAGCAATGCCTCCCATCACAGGAGAGGTCGGTGCTGGTGTGCAGTACTTTGGGGAGGAGCTGGAACTCACTTCTAGTGCTCTTGCAGGCAGAGAGGGGGTGTGGGTGCTTGAGAAAGTATGTAGCTAAAAATAAGTTCTCATTTATTAGCTCTTATTAGACGTTTGTGATAAACATCTGGGGCCAAACTGCTCAGCTGATCTCGTTCTGAGGCAGGTCCCTGTGATGCAGCGCTGAAGTTCTTTGTTCCCTGGATTCTGCTGCTTTGCTTGGAGGGGCTCAGGCTGCCCCAAATGCTCTGACAGTGCTGAGTTTGTCCCTTCTAATGCTCTTTGTTTTCCATTTTGTTCCCAGCAGCACACGGTTCTCTAGCTGGATGGGTGCTCTGTTTTCTTGGCCCGAATGGGACCGTTCCAGTGCAAAAGCTGGATGCCACAGACCAAGACCTGCTAAAACAAATACAAAGGCTGAAGAACGTGTTGTAAAAGGCTTGTTTTATATATCCAGTGTTTTCCAACTTATAGTGTATCTTTTTTGATTCTTTTGGTAATGCTGTCTTCATACTTATAAATGTGGGTTTATTATCCTTCCTGTATCTTTTTCTCAGAAGCTGATAAGAGTACTCTGTATGGACTAGTCATTGTGGTGCATTTCAGGAGTTAATCATGTATCTGATAGGTTGTTCTGAGCTGTTTCATGGTTAATACTAAGACTTTGTGGCCTGTTTACAGTAAAATGTGTGTTTGCACAGTATCATAACTTTCACCTGCCATTATAAATCATTATGTATCATCCCAGTTTTTCAGAACTTTCTCTCTGCTTGTGTTACTTTGGAAGCTTCCTCTGTGGTGATTTGCATTTGTGTGACTGTATGAGAAGTGTTCCCAGCGCTGCTGATCCTGCAGGGCCCAGACAAGCTGACCATTCCACATCGTCGTGCCTTAACGCCCCGCGGCCACAGCCACTGCCACTCGTGTGCTCCGAGGGCTGGCTTTGGGGTCACACATCGATGGCAACAACCTGCCACAGGCATTTCTATCTGTCAGCTGAGCAATGGCATGTTCTGAACTTTTTATATACCATAACACTAATTTTCATTCAAGTTTTGTAATAAATTGTATGAATGTGGAAAATGTTGATTTTTTTTTTTTGGGGGGGGGTGTTGTTTGATTTTATTTTGTCTTTTTCAATGAAATGCTGTAATGGTGTTGTGCACGGTGTGTAGTCAAAGGAATGGTGATGTTTACTCTGGGGAATGAAGGCATGTTCTAAAATTTCTTTGCATACAAAGTGCTTTGATTTCATTTTGAAACAACTTTAAAAGTGTTTTACCTGGAAGTTAGGTAGCAAGGCTTTGCATCCACTTTTTTCCCCAAGTTCATTAGGTGCCTACTGATGTCTTTTAGGTGGGTAAATACCTTGGAAAATCTGTTTGCACATCTTAGCAACATTCATGAGTTTATAAAGTATTTCCTTTCTGTCATTACCGAGTGTACAGCTCTCTTCTGCATGCTTTTGTAGTCCTGTGTGTTTTATATATGCATAAGTGTAAATTACTTTGCAAGTAGGGGATCGAGACACTTTGTCTTCTGTACTAAATTGGGGTGTCTCTCATGTAATGATTGACCTTAATTTTGCTGTCTAGCAATGAGTGTTTGATCAGGATAGGATTCACAAACGATTGGCATCACAGGGATGCATATTTGGCCTGTTTGGGGTTGAACTGCATAAAATGGACATTTCCTTGTTACCTCAGTGCTGCTGTCATGAAGGTGGCAGAAGAAATGGAGTGACAGATTTGTGTTCGCACCAAGTCTCTTCAGGTTTCATGAAGGTTTGAATTTAAGCGTGTCTGTCCAGAGGGCCAAGGTGAGAGATTTAATGGAAAACTTCATTTCATCAGTAGTTTGCTGTTATTTGCACCTCTCTTACTGTTTTTCTTCCAGAATTTTGCATCATGTTGTGCAGCCTTGTTAAAATCCTGCGCTGTCCGTCTGTGCTTGTGAAAGCCGGGGCAGGCACAGCCCTCCCGAGGCACCCAGACCTCAGTGCCAGCCCTTGGCTACGTGCTGGGTTAGCTCTCTGAGCAAGGCAACATGAAAGCCTCACCTTTCAAAGCCAGCGAGGACAATGGGCAAGCAGACTTTCAAAAGCAGCTAGTCTTTAATTTTATTAAAATAGAGGGCTTTTCCCTCCCTCTTTTCAAAGCAAGGCGCCTGATGTCACTGTCACAATTCTCATGTGGGAAGCCTCAGTGAACAGACTTTCACTCATGGATACTGATTAGGAGTTGCTGGTCTTTACCTTCTTTGGGCTTGTGGATTCCAGGTGGAGCATTCTGGCTCAAAATCTGAGATCTGTTTTAATAAATGTCCCTGAAGGGTTGCAGTACTACTGATCCCATATGCTTCCTACCATGTCTTTGATGTTGTCTGCTGTTAATTTTCAGTTACATTTGAACTTGGCTTTGTTAAAATGCTTCACAGCTTACTGGGGCAACGTGTAGTTGTTAAGCCAAGTCTTTGCTAGTGTGAAGATCTCTGGATAGAGGACACTGCCTAGACCTACTTTTCTGCCCTTGCATTTGCGCTCCCTTCAGTGTCAGCAGTGCCAGGGCCATGGAAGACAAGTCACTGCCTCGAAATTCCACCCTGGCCTTCTCCAGGCTGCCGTTTTCCAGCACTGGGACGAAGTGCCCATATGTAGCTATTTTAATAACTATTCAGCAGGATCAAGGAGAGTTGACTGTGGTCTTTTAAGTCTTCATTAGCTTTGAAACACTGGAGCAGACTATAAAACAACTCATGAAAAGCTGATTGGCTGTTGGTGCCTTTAGTTGTGGTGCAGGGTCTCTAATGGTTTGTGGCTCTCTAGTGTTTAAAAACAAGAAAATTTGCTAACAATTACCTGATTTGTTTTTCTCTGATGCATTGAATCAAAGGCTAAAAGTGAACTCAGAAAGAGCTAATGGGGTTTTAAAATATATGGCTCTGGGATTACCAGTCTCTGGTCTTGGAAGTGTCTCCTTGTTTAGATATGGGGGATGTTTTGAATGAGACAGTAGAAGAAATGCCAAGATAAATGCTGTGATGGCTACAAGGATTGGAAAAGTTCATATTGTGGCACTGGTGTCAGATTCGTTCCAAGGCAGGGCAGTGCCCTTGCACTTGTGCAGCCATCACCCTGCCAAGCTTATCCTGTCCTGTATTCAGAAGAGTTTCAGGTCTGATCATTTACCTGTCCTTGAAATGTGGAAGACATGACCCCTCCCTGCAGCCGTGGAAGGCAGGGGAAGGATCTGGCTGTCCCGAGTCTTCACATCCCACTCTCCTGTCTCCTCTGCTATGAGGTTTCTATGAGCTGTTCTCAAATCATGTGCAACTGCTGCTTTTCATTTGAGTTCTCTCTTGCCTTTTCTTTAAGAGTTATACTGACAGCTTTTACCTAAAATAACTTTCCTATAACCTCTCTCAAAATTTTTAATGGAAACAGAGCACACATTCCTACTTCACACAGCATAGTTGCAGTGTGATTCAGGACCTCCCACTGTATTTCGAGACACTAAATCTGGAAACGCATTTCCCATTTATTCCATTTGTGTTTGGGTTTTGTATTTACTTATTTTTTTATCGCTGCGTTCCCTCTTCTGGCTGTTGTGTTTGTGTCGAGAGCAGGCAGTGCTGCCTTTTGTAAAGTGTTTAAACCTTCCTGGAGGGTGTCCACGTGCAGGGGCAGCTGCAGGGGCGTTATTGCTGCCCATCCTCCCGTCCGGGGCTGGGCAGGGGTCTGTGTGTGCAGGGGTCTCTCTCTGTGTGCAGGGGTCTCTCTCTGTGTAGGGGTCTCTCTCCGTGCAGGGGTCTCTCTCCGTGCAGGGGTCTCTCTCCGTGCAGGGGTCTCTCTCTCTGTGTGCAGGGTCTCTCTCTCTGTGTGCAGGGTCTCTCTCTCTCTGTGCAGGGGTCTCTCTCTCT
>JAWWES010000037.1:6171505-6190873 GCA_035583135.1 Lophotriccus pileatus
TCCGGGGTCTCTCCGTTCAGGGGTCTCTCTCTCTGTGCAGGGGTCTCTCTCTCTGTGCAGGGGTCTCTCTCCGTGCAGGGGTCTCTCTCTCTGTGCAGGGGTCTCTCTCCGTGCGGGGGTCTCTCTCTCTGTGCAGGGTCTCTCTGTGCAGGGGTCTCTCTGTCCGGGGTCTCTCCGTGCAGGGTCTCTCCCCGTGTGCGGTGCTCGGAGGCCGTGGCCCGGCGGGGGCGGGCTGGGGGCGGGCTCACTCCCGGGATTGGCGGCCCCGGGCGGCCCCGGCCCCTCGTCGGCGTTGCGGGGCGGCCCCGCCGCTGTCGCGCCGCGCTCGGTCCCGCAGCCGCGCTGGCACAGCGGGCGCGGCGGAGGCACGATGAGCACGGCCATGCGGTACAAGAGCAAGCTGGGCACGGCAGGTGAGGCGGCGGGGACGCGTGGCCGCTCCTCCCCGCGGCCCCGAGCGTTCCCCCCGCCTCACCGTGTCTCCTTTTCTCTCCCCGCCGCCGCTCCCCGCCGCGGGCATCCCGCCCTGGCCGCGCCGCCCCGCAGAGGAGAAGCAGGTAGGTGGGTCTCCGGGGCTCTCCGCGGGCTCGGCCGGGAGATAGCGCTTTGCCTGCCGCATCCCCCGGGTCCTGGCTGGGCTTCTTTTCTCTCGCTGCCTTTGGGTGTGTCGAGCGGGCTCGGCTGGAGGAAGGCAGCGGGGCTGGCAGACGCGTTTCGGCATTGGGAGCACGTCTCCCGTCCCTCTCCCCCCGCAGCACAGATGCGCAGACACGGCCCGGCCCTGCCGCTCCTCGGTGCTGCAGCACAGCGGCACCTCGCAGGCGGCCAGGGCTTGGGTGTCAGGAACATCTGTTTTGCTTTGCAAAGCTCCTAGCTATTCGGAGACATGCCTTTGAGTCCCGGAGAGAGACGAGGAGTGATGCAATCAGATGACATCGACAGGTTTTTTGTTCTCTATTTGGTTTTTGGAGGGATTTAGGATATTTGACAGGAAGAGGAATCCTTTTCTGCAGAGCTTGGATGCCTAGGTAAGGGGTTATCAGGGTCCTGTGTGTTCCTTGGCACCCATCATCGTGATGTAGGCAAGGGGTTTTTTTGTGATGATGGAAGAGCTTTTTTGTCTCGCAGGGGTGGGGATGGAGGCGATGATAACGCAGCAGGGCGGCGCAGGGGGAGCAGCCCTGCCGTTCCCAGCCTGGCTTACACTTGCCTTTGGGTCCAGTCTTTCTCTGAGGCTCCAATTCCACGTGAAGCAAACACCTTGCCTTCTGAGACCCTGGTACTGCACAGCCTTTCTGGGCCACAGAACAGCAAGCTAGCATTGTAGCAGCTCGGGCATTCACCTGGCCCTGGCAAGAGGTGATGTTTCCCTGTATAACTCCGACGTGGGCACTGTGAGAAGATACGTGTGCATTTTTGTGAGCTGCTGATTGCAGCGATGAGAAGAACAAAGTAAATCCAGGCGTAATAGGATAATGGGATCACCAGATCCATTTTTCCCAAGCTACTTAAAGTTTTGCTAGTATTTTGTAGTTATTTCTGAGTGTTGCAGCTAATTCTTGCTTTATTTCTGGAGGAAAACACTCCAGAATGCGTTCTGAAATTGCAGAACATTTAGTGCAAGCTGTGAACTGGGGAGAATCTTTGTGACCCACTGGCCACGTGCTGTTCTTTAGTTCATTTGTGTTTAAATTAAGAGGGAAGCGGGTTAGGTGTAAGGCTCCGTTCTGCTCGTTCCCCAGGGGAGGAAGCCAGGTAGGGATCAGAGGAGTCTGTGAAGGCTCTTGTCACACTGCCCAGGTGAGAGGGGCTGGGGTCTGTACCCCAAAGAGCAGGACAGGGCAGAGTCCTGGGGCAAAAGAGGACTGGCCTCAAAGGCAGAGGTGTGTTCGTGTATCTTCACTGAGCGTGGAGCTGGGCTTGCATGACAGAGCACGGTTCATGATGGGTTGGGGCCAGCCATGTTACTTGTGGCTGGTGGAGGGAAAACAAGCTGTGAACGCAAAGCAATCAGTTAATTTGTGGTTTTGTATGTTCACTTTAATTTTAACTTTATTTAGTATCCTTTAAGAGCAGGATTTTTTTTCCTGTGCCACTTTTTTTTTTCCCCAATCTGCTCGTATCTGGCAGCAGGTAACAATTTAAAAGATGTACTAAAGCTGTGATTCTTGCCTGAACCAATTTTTCAAAACGTATGTGTTTTTGGTTTTTTTTTTAATGAATAGGTGGGGAATGAAGGGAGTTTCTGAGAGGGCAGTACAATAGGTTGCATGTAAGCAGGGTAGCATTTGGATAAGTCTTAATAATGTTTGTGACTTACTGAGTCCAAAGAATGGAACAGTGTGGTGTCAAAGAATGTGTCTTCATCCTCCTTCCCGGCATGGTCAGGGCTGATGCATTGTCTGGCTCCAGGGGACTCTGATTGGCAGGTTGGGCTCCTAATTACTACCATTTATGAAGAAAAAATAACGGTAGATTCTCCACCTCTCTGCTTCCCAACCTCTTATTTGATTAATTAGACACTGAACTCTCGTGCTGTGGAAGTCCAGGAGGTTTGATGCTGTCCCTGCGTTCAGAGCATCCGGCTTTCCCAGGGAAGGGTTGTGGTTCAGGAGCCTGCCTGGGGGATCTGCTTTCTGGTGTGAAGCTCTCCAGCAGGTTCCTGGTGGGACCAGGCTCCTGAGTGCACTGTGCCTCGGTCCAGCACCCCTTGCAGAGGGCTGGTTTGGCCCCGAGCCGTTCCTGCCCCGCTGGGAAGGTGCTGGTGGGGAGGCAGCGGAGCCGTGACGGACGCCCCGTGTGCGTGGGCCCCGTGGGAGGGAACCCTGTCAGGAGTATTGACCTGAGAACCAAACAGGGCAAGTGCAGAGGGTGGATGCTCTGCCAATGCCGAGGTGTTGCTGTGGGAGGAGTACAGGTGAAACCACCCAAGTCCCCAGTTCAGCTGGAGCCTCCTGGCACACTCCTGCAGAACATGCCTCCCGCTCGTGGTGTTGGCGGGTGTTTGGGGTGTTACCTTGCCTTGTCTCTGAAGCTGGCTCTGCTCATTCAGCCCATGTCTCTAATGTTCTTTGAAGTAATTGTTTCTTTTTAAATCAGGAGGATGGGAACCTCTCCTTCCCAAGTTGATCTCTCCCCACCCCATCAATTTGCAAAGTTGTTTGGGTGTGGGAGCAGAGACTATCTGGTGGATCCAGTTCTTTCAGTGGGTTTGAAATTACAAGGTTGTGCCTTTTGTATTGAGCTTGGTTCTTTTTTCCTACTTGAACATATTTTGAAGTGGTTTCCTTGTCAGTAAAAATATATATGGGGGTGCTGTGTATAGAGAAGATGCTGTGCAAAAAGGTAGTTTGACTGGAGGAGTGGTTTCAGTGCCAGTCATTGTGAGACACTCAGAACTTAATCCATTGCCTTTGTGTTTCAGTGTTTGAGAGTCTGGGGTTTATATCTCAAAAAGTTGTATTCAGACTCCTTTGAGTTTTTTGTATTAAAAAAAAAAAGAGAAGCAGAGATTTCCATCTTTCCAGAAACAGTAGATATTGCAACAGCAGAGATGTCTTCTATCTAAAATTGCCACTGTGCCAACACAGTGCATCATTTTAAGGTCAAGCTTCAACCCCTTGCCTACCAGAGAACGTTGGCTGATGGAAATCCCCCAGTTCCCTGTTGGTGTGTGCTGAACTGCCTTCTCCTTTTCTCTGCTTATGGAAAAACAAGCCCAGGTGGGCTTACAGGAGAGTTTATCCCCGGAAAAGCTACACCCTGCTTAGTGCAGAGGCACCCGAGGGCTGTAGATGCTGCCCTTGTCCCACCGAGGACAGCTCCCGGTGCCAGGAGCAGGAGGAGGCAGAGGAGGCGATTGCTGTGTCTGGGGCCGAGGTGACCTCCTGTGACCCTCCCTTTGTGTGTCAGTGTGGTGCACGTGGATTGGCTGAGATTGTGAATGTGTGATGGGAAGTATCCTGTGAGTGCAGGTCCCTTGTGCAGCAGCTGGACAGGACAGACCAGAAGCAGAGCTTGGTCTGTGCAGGGTCTCTCCGAAGTCTCTGTTGGAGCACTTGTGCCTGCCCTGTAACTGTGAGTCATTGCTGTCTTTTACCTAAGAAAGACACCTGGCTTTTGCTGTTTTCCTCACAGTAGCAGTTCTTGTAGCCTTGAAACTAGAGGAGAGTTCTTGTGCAGAAAACCATGAAACCTGAGAGCAGAACAGAGTACCACTGACTTTTTAAGTTTTGTCAGAGTTAAACCAATTATTTATAACTGTGATACTTTGAGTCCTTGGGAGCAGCAGTGGGGATCTGTGTTCCTGTGCTGCCTGTCGTGCTCTGTATCAATTCAGGGCGGTTGTGATGAGGTGGTTTTTGTTTCACTTTGTTTTCTCAGCGAAAGCAGAATGATGTTTGCAGCTGTCTGGTGGGATATTTCACCACAGCTGGATAGTCTCTCTCTGTGTCATAGCTCGCCCTGGGTGAGGCTGTTTCTCTTTGACTCCCCACATTAATGTCTCTTCCAGCCTCGGTGTTTTCCAACCCTGGTCTTGCATCCTGGCTACCCAGATGCGCCTGCCAGAAAGGGAGTGTCAAATCAGTCACAGAATCTGGAGGTAAATACTGGAAACACTCTGAAAGCAGCACATCCCTGCTTGTTTTTCTGATGGCCCAGTGTATCTTGGCCAGATATAGCATAGGAGTGGAAGCTTTTACTTCTCTGTGAAAGGCCCTGTGTGGTTCATTACTTTTCTTGGCCCATTCCAAAAGACAACGTTGGTCCTTTGCTGTCCAAGCTGGGCACGGGCTCCGTGCTCAGCACAGGGTGTTGGGTCTGGGTGTGACTGAGCAGGTCAGGAGGTGCAGCCCTGCCTGTCTCTGCTGTGCCTCTGTCCAAACAGCCCTGCTGGGGAGGTCTGTGTCACACACAGGGGCTGCTCTGGGCTGGGCAGGGAAGTCTGTCCGGGGCACTTCTTCCCCCCTTTTTTGCCTGCTCGTTGTCTTGGAAAAGGGCTGTAAAAGCAGGTCAGCACATGGACTTGGGGGTGAAAGGGAACTGCTGGAGAGCTGGGCTCAGAGTCTGCCTCCTGCTGCTGCTGCTGGCTCTCTTCAATTATTTATGCTCCAAATGGTTGAAGCGGTTGTGAGGGCAGGGCAGGGAGAGGTTCAGCCCTCGGTGCAAGGAGCAATCTGCAGTTTATGAGAAAGGAGAAGGAAGTGTCTCCTGCACAGGGATTTCTGTCTCTTGGATTTCCCTGCCCACCTGCCTGTGTGCAAATGCAAAATTCTGCTGCTCTTGTGTGAGTTGTGCAGGAACATTAACCAAATGTGTCAGTTTGACAGATGCTGGGGCCTGATCCTTGCTGACATTAAGGAAGGGGGAACAACCTTCCTTTAACCCCAAGAGACTTGTGACACTTGCTCAGCTGCGGGGTTGCAGACTGCTGGGGCTTTGCAAAAGGCAGCTCACAATTGCAGAGGGGAAAATGTTGCTGCCATCAGAATGAAATAAAAACAGTCCCTGGGTGGAGTCTCTCACAGCCACTTACGCTCTCAAAACTGTTGCTGCCTTCACGCGGATGCTGTTCTTCAGTTGATGGTTCCAGGAATGAATGTAAGGGGGTTATGTTATGGCAGTTCCCTGGAAAAGCTGAGGAAAGGCAAGTCTAGAGAAACAACTGGTGAAGTTTAGTGTCTTGTAGAACCTGTATTTCCCAGCTCTAGTCTAAGTTGCTTTCAATAAATACCCAATAAAATGGACATCTTGGAAATCCAGGGGAGATTCCACCTCAGCCAGCTGGTTGTTCACTGTGCCAGGCCAGGCTGGGTCTGCTGTGTTCTCTAGAGCTTTGCCAAGTTAGCTTCAAATGGGGTTTCCCTTGCACCTTTGGGACTCTCCCCTGCCCACAGCAGTGGCTCCTGCAACGGTGCTGCAGTTGCTGCTCACACGTGCTGGAACCAAGCCTGGAGAGCTCTGCTCCATCTTCCATACTGGAGGCACTTCTTGCTGAGATACCTCTTGGCTAGGCCAAAAGGGTTCCTCTCCTGTTGTTCCTCTTCCAGTTAGTGGCCTCTGTTTGGTTTTTTTCCTGGATAGCAGAGCATGAACTGGAAGATACATTCATTGCTCACCTGCAGAGCTTTCTTGCCTGACGAACGCTAAGCCTTTGTCCCCGCCTTCCCAAAAGCAGAGATTTCCCTGAGCCAGTGAAACCACACAGGATACACCTCTAATACTCATGGAAGAAGCACGTGGCATCTCTCATAAGTGTGTGAGATTTCTGTGAAGCATTTGCAAGTTTTTTGATAGCATACTGGAGTAATTCCCATGAGGGCTGGATTTTGTGTGCATGTGTGTGTCTACAGTGTAGTTAGCCTTGAAGCACAGCAAAAATGCTTGTCTGCTGTTAAACATTCCTGTTCTCCCAGGGAGTTGTACCCAGAGCAGTGAAGAGGTTTGCATGACACTTCTTGTTCCCACAGAAGTGTTGAGGACTGGGTTTGTGTGTGGTGCATCACAGGAGCTGGCACAGGAGACATGCTCCTCATCAGGGTGTGTGTGGGCTGCTGTTCCTCCAGGACTTGGGCTCCAGGAACACTGTTCAGCATGAACAGCAGGAGGAGGCACTGAGGGTGCAGGAGGAAGGATTTGGATGGAGAGCTGCCCACGGGGGCTGGCTGCAGGAATGGAGAGATCTGTCGCTCCTGACTTCAGTAAGAGCCCTCTTTGTTTTGAGGGCTGAACGGGGGGATATTCTTAATTCCTTCTCTTTTGTGTTTCCAGTGCATTGAATCTGCTGCAGCCTGCTAACACTCACCTGCCCTTGGCCATCACTCCCAGCCCCTGCCATGGTCTGGCAGCGTCACAGCACTCAGGTGTCAGGGTGGCTGACAGAGTGTGCTGGGAGGGTGCAGGGACTGGCTTGCTAAAGAGCAGAGCTTGGCTGAGTGTTGGCCAAGAGCTGAGGAGGAAGTGAAACCCTGCACAAGCATCTGCAGGGGTGTAATGCCAAGAGGGGAGGAGAACTGTTTAGTTTCTGGCTTTACTACAACTGTCCACTCCTGAAGTCAAAAGGAAAACGAGAAGTTGAGGCTGAAGTTGAGCTGTAGAAGAGGGACGTAGCTGTGCTGTGCAGGGCAGTGCAGGGATGCTCAGGGTGGCACAGAGCTCTGGGCACAGCTGTGCAGCCTCAGACTGCCCCAGCCCGGAGCAGCCAGGGTCCAGGGGGGCTCAGGGGGGATCTGGGGCTCTCTGGGCTGGGAGCTGGGGTGGCTGTCAGTCAGTCACAGGTGGGAACACAGAGTTAGCTGCAGTGTTTCACTCAGCCCTTCGAGCTGGGCTGTGTCTCTGCAGGGTGGCTCTGGCTGAGGAGCACTCCCGAGGCAGGGACAGGGACAGGGACAGGAGTGGGGTGGCTGACCCGGCCCTGAGCAGGGGCACAGCTGAGCTCTGGGCAGCTCAGCCCTGCTCTTCCCAGGGAGCTCTGGGAGCGCCCTGTTTGTCCTGAAGCTTGTAATCAGGTGTGTCCAGGGTGTGTGTGTGGAGCTGGGATGGCCCCGTGTCTGCCTGACCCCACCCCAGGCGTTGGTGCCGTTCTCCAGTGACTCCTGGCAGGGAAACGGGGAGCTGGAGCGCAGGCTGAGCAAATAAACCACAGGATCAGGAGTGCTGGCTCCTGGAGACTGGCCATGAGGAGCCAGCCCGGCCCACTGACCTCTGGACGTTCTCGGTGCAGAAGCAAGGGAGGGGAAAGGGAGATCACTCAGATGGCTTGTGGGAAAAGAGTCTCCAAGGGCTGAACGTTTTCCTCCTGCTTGCTGTGAGGCAGAGCTCGTGGCAGCACAGATGTGGGCAGGGCTCCAGTGACTGCATCTCGTTTTTCCTTGCATTTCCCTGGTGCTTGGAGCTGTGTGAACAGACACATGAGAGCACAGGCCAGGCTTTTACTGCTTTAGTTTGTATTGCAATTATTTTTAAGATCAATTCCCAGGCAAGTGGCTTTGGTTCAGCCTCCTGTGATGTCTCCTGGCTATTCCTCAGTGTGGGAACTATTTTAATCTCTCCTGACACACTGGGCTCATTCTTGCTGTGATATGTACACACATGTAGTGCCTTTAGATCCTCCAGCCTTACATCCACTTTTATTTTCAAATAAATTACATACTGCATTAATTATATATTCAGGTGAAACGTGAGTCACAGACATCTGCTGTCTGCCTGCTCTACATGCATGGCCCCCTTGGCTGTGCTTTCTGTTTAGTTTAAAGCTCTCCTGAGTCTCTGCATGGAGTATTAAGTGAGGTGAAGTCCTGGAAACGTGGATAAGCAGTATTGGAAATGCCCATCTGGACCAGTAGTAATTTCCCTCTGCCCAAGACCTGATGTAAAAATTTTCGGGAAGATTTATGGCTTTTAGGATGCTATAGATTCTCAGAGGTTCCTGCTGCTTAGAAGGTCTGGTGCCAGCTGGGATCAGACAGTAATGGAAGAGGCGTCAGAGCTGAGGAGCTGGTGTTGGCACTGTTTTGTAGGCAGTGGGCTGAAGCAAGGCATCAGAGTTAAAATCCAAGTGCTGCAGCTGGCCTGCAGCAGAGCCTTGCTGCTGTGAGTGCACAGTGCCAGGAGGAGCAGGAGTGTGTCATGGGCACAGTGGAGATGCTGCTGATCTCATCTCCCACGGGCTGTTCCTGCAGCCCCGACTCACAGATGGGCCCTGTGGTGCAGCCTGAGCTGGAGCACACACAAAGGAGAGGGCTCCTGTCTCACTCCAGAGGTTAATACCTGTTTGCTGACTTTAAAGGGCTCTCCTCCCCTTGAAAGGAGTCCTTGGCAGAGCGTGTATTTATGAGGCAAGTGCATATCAGAGAGGACAGTTACTGAAAAGGACTTGGTGCTTTTACCAAGCAGTTGATCCAGGCACATGCTTGGGAAGCACTCCAGGTTCAGTGAGCAGCTGAACACTGTGGATCAGCTCTAGCCTGCTGGCACTCCTGGGGCTGACACTTCAGAGGCTCAGACGGGCCCAGGAGCTCAGTGGGTTGGAAGGGTGTTTGCTGAGTACACCCCAGTGCTGTCACACGGGCCTGTTTGGGCCCTGCTCACCATCATGTGCAGCAGGAGCGTGTCCTGCTGTGGCTGGGATGAGGCTCATCTGCCCTGCCCCAGCACCCTGGGCTCGTCCCAGGGTCACAGCACTGCCCTTTGGAGCAGTTCCCCTCGCTCAGTGCCTGCCCTGTCAGCCTGCCAGTCCCCAGACAGGCTGCCTGCCCTCCAGAGCTGGGGGATGGCACTGTTTGCAGCAGCTCCCATTGATGTCAGTGAAAGCCTTTCTGTTGGAGGTGGTGGGGCTGGTGCTCAGCAGCTGCTCGGAGGTTCCAGGCAGTGCCAGGCTTTGCTGCCTGCTCTGAATGCCCAGTGTCACCCAAACACCTCCCGCTCCTCCCGTGGTCGCACAGTCATGGGCAGGTGTCAGGCAATGGCAGAATTGTTCTCTTGGTAAACAAGGGATGGTGTTGTTGGAGCTGCCCTTCATGTGGCAGCAGTGCAGGGTGTGCATGGGGTTGCTAATGAGGGATATCATGGGGCTTGTTAGTCTGAAAGCTTAATGAACCATCTCCTGGTTCTTTGGGAAGTGTCTGGGTGCTGTTCCTGTGCTGCCTCCTGCTCTGGGTGTGTTTGGTACCAAAGTGTGTCCCTGCAAGGGAGAGCTCCCAGCACAGGTACGGGCGTTTGGAAGGGCTCAGATCCCACTTGTCATGACATCAATGACAGAGGACATCCAGGAGATGTCTGGATGAGACTGCTGCTCCTGCTTCCTCAGACACCCTGTGTGTGCCCCAGGGCTGAGCTCCTCTGTGGCTCCAGTGAATCCATGTGTGTTGGGTGCCTGGAGCTTGTCCCTCACGGGCTCACGGATTCTCCTTCATGACAGATAACCATTTGCCTTTATTATTTTTCAAAAAAAATAAAATAATGAGGGCATCCACCCACCTCTTGGCTGGCATCCTGCAGCAATAGGCCAGCCTGTGTTTTCTCCAGCAGAGGAAGCAGATCTTGCTTTGTGTTTGCAAGGCAATGGTTTATAAATGAGCCTGAAAAGAAAAACTGATTTCCCCACTTATGGCAGATTTACATCAAGAAAGAGTCCTATCAAAATTTCTTAAAACTAGGCCGTGAATTTGGCCTGACACTGTTGATTTGGTTTTGTACAGGGGAATTAGTCTGTTCCAGAGCTGTGCAGGTGAGAGAGCATGTTCCCTTTTGCACATAGAACCAGACCTACTCCACTCTTGCCCTGTCCCTCAGCACTGGAGGTTAGAAATCCTCATGTTAGAGATATTTCCTTCTCACACCCTTGAAACTGGTGATAAGGACTTGCTGTATTCTAGGAGTACATGAAGCTCCTGTGAAGTGCAGGGAAAGCCAGGGCTCTGGGTTAGGCCAGGGTTTTCGGGGCGCTGGGGACTCCGTTTGCCAAGCCTGGCCAGTGTGGTGAGACAGGCAGCATGTCTGAGGGGGGGTGGCATGTTTTCCACATGGGACAAGATCCCACACAGAGAATAAAGCCCAGGAAATAAATCCCCTGAGGTCGCTTTTGATCTGGCAAGTCAGAGCCCAGGCTGGGAGCCCAAGAAAAGCCCTCCTCATTCTGCGTGGGACATTTGTGGGCCTTGCTTGGAGATGGGATTCTTCAAACCTGGGATTCTTCAAACAGATGGAGGTTTGCCTTGCTGTGCTGCAGGTCCCAAGGGCTGTCTGAGGGTGCTGGCTGCTCCTGCCCTGTTCTCCTGGGAGGGCTGTGGGTGGCAGGTTCCTCTGGGCCTGCTTGGCTGTCCCTTGAGCTGGCCCTGCTCGGGGTGCTGGCTCTGCACTAACAACCTGCTGACTGGGCTGAGATTGCTCCTCCTGCCTCACCCCGGTGCTGTTCCATCTCCTCTGCTTGCCTCCTAGGAAAACAGTCTAGCAAATGCAATTTTTTCCACTCCATTGCTCCCAAGTTCTTCCCAACGTTGCGTGTTGCTGCCCCTCGTGTGTCCAACAGCTACAGCGTTTACAGGCAAATGACTGCCTGTCTTGTCTGATATCTTCTGCAGTCCAGTCTCATTCTGACTTCTAGAAATCCATTATAATCATTTCAGAGGTGACATTTTCATGAACTCTGCTATTCCAGTGCCTGCTGTGTTGGCATCTCCCATCCTATATCTCATGCACTCTACCATTTGTGTTACGTTCAGGTGGAACCCAGAAAGAGATTTATGAAATCAGTAATATCACAGAAAAACCCACAGGAGGGAGGATCCCGTAATTGTCTGTTCCTTCTGGTCAGGACTGTTCACAGTTTTGCCACAGGGCAAGTAGAGAGGGTATTGCTGACTCTGGCTGGATGAGCTCTGCAGTGGAAATCAAGGCTGGAGCAGCAGCAAAGATGTCACAGCGGTGTTTCTGCAGAGAACAGATGTCACGGAGAACCCACCTTGCCCCGTGACTGGGCCGTGTCCAGTGCAAGGACATCAGTTACTCAGCCTGGGACACTGACCCTTTGTGATTGCTTTCTCCCTCAGCTTTTCAGGGCAGAAGGTGGAAAGGGTTTTAGGAGGGCTGGACCAATATGATTTTGAAGGCATGACTTTTAATGACCCTCTGCAAGATTTAGTTCTTCAGTCTCTGTCTCCTGCAGGCCAGGTGGATGCTAAGGTTTGTTCCTAAGCCTGTGATTTTTGGCAAGGAGAGAGGCAAAGTGGCAGTCTTGAATTTGGTAGAAATACCATCAGGACTTTGTTAGTATTCCAGGCCTGTCCTGGTTAAATTGGATTGCCTGGTCTGGCCACAGTTATTTTATATTTATACTGAATTATCAGTGATGAAATTTGCCAAAATGGCAGAGTTGGGTTCTAAACCCCATGCCTTTTTTTGGAAGATAAGAACAGCAGCTCTGATCTTCTTGTTTCTAGTGTGGAGCTCAGTATGGCCTTGTGGCACTTTGTCAGGGTTCCTGAGTGTTTGTGTGGTGGTGGTGTCTGTGAAGCCTCTCCTGGGCCACAGCCCTGCAGTTTCCCACCGTGCCAGCCCAGAACTGTGGGCTGTCCCTGCCCCAACTGAAGTGATCCTCCTTGCAGTGCCTGGGAGTGTTTTATATATATATATATTCTGGATTAACCAAGAGCTGACACTTTCTCTTGTCTGAGTTGGTGGTGTGGAGATGAAAGGCTGTAGGATGAAACAAGCTTTTCCACAAAGGCCATTGTACAATATAGTTATTTTAAAGGCAAATTTTGTAGTTTGCAATAACATGAACCAAGAGCCAGCATTCTTTAAATACAGATGAAAGTGCCCAAGTCCTTTGAAACTGAGAGGAGTGAGATACCTCCTGTATTTTTATAAAATTAGCTCTGGTGAGCAGCCTTGCCACTGCTCTCCCCCTCCATCCCTCTTGCTGATCTCGTTGCTGGGTAGGCAGAGCTCTCTCCATCTCACGAGGACGCTGCTGCTGCTGCTGTGGAATGTACATACCTGGTGCCAGGCTGGCAGTTGCCTTTCATGTGCTGTGGTCCATGGATTAGGTCCAGGAAAGGGGTAGGTGAAGGAAAATAACTGTGAAAATACTGCAGGAAGTATGTTCCAGGCTGTTCTGAATGGCCCTTTCATCCTTGCCTCAAAAAAATCGGCCAGAGCTGTAGCTCTGTGACAGGATCGTGGCCATCCAACACTTTGGTGTCTTTACTGAAACTGAAACTTTTACAATGCTGCTTCATTTTGGAAACTGTCCCCTTCTCCCTCCCCCAGACTCCTCTTTAAAGCCCCTGTGTGTTCTGGCAGCAGCTGGGAGGTCCCTGTTTGTCGGGCTGCTGTGTCTGTGCTCTGTGCTCGTGTGTCAGAGCCCGAGCCCGCTGTGGCCGGGATGGCCTTGGCTCTGCCCTGCCCTGCCCTCGAGGTGCTCCTGGAGCTGCTGGCAGTCCCCTCTCTGGGTGCCAGCTCCTGAGCCTGGGTGTTTCTGTGCCCCCTGTGCCCGTCTTTGCTTCACCTGACCCGGCACAGCATGGAAACCTCTCGCAGGCTCTGCCCTTAGAGATCTGACCTCACCTTTTGCACTGCTGGTAACTGAGGCTGTGCTGGCCTGGTTGAATCCCCTGGGCTCTGCTCCTTCTGGACATGCCAATGGCAGCAGCAGAGAATTCGAGAGAACTGCAGTGAAGCAGCTGTTGCTGTAGCAGGAACATCAGTAGTGCCTGGGCTCCCTGCAGTTGGGCAGTTGGTGCTTTCACCTTTAAAGTCCAACTCTAAGGCTCTTGCATAAACAGTGAAATAGGATCTGCTCCCAGGGGAACAGTTTGTATAGTTAAATCTAAGTATTGCTGGAAAAGGAAAAGAAAACCTTCATTTCTGACTTCACCAGGGCACCAGTGTCCTTACGTCTGTGGAATTCCTTTGCAGAGAGAAATCCTGGGAAGAGAGATTTTTCTTGAATTAGGTTACTTAATGTTGTTCTTAATATAATAATGTTTTCACAGCATCTCTTCCATATCCTCAGGTCTTGCAGCCCACAATATTCAACAGTCCCTCAGTGAATCTTTCCAGCCTGTAGTTTTGGGAACCTCAGGGTGTGGTTTGGTATGTTTACCTGGATCTTACTGGTGAGTTCCTCAAATACAGTACAGCCCGATCCTTGCTGAGCTGCCCTGAGTGAAGCCTTTGCTTCCAGTCTGAATGCTTTTACCTGCATATTGAGCCATTTAAAAATAAAAATAATAAAAAGAGAACAACCCCACCATAAAGGAAAACTCTGTGTCAGGATTAGTGCAGGTCTGCCCTCACTGGCAGGATTATTCACTGCCAGTTGTTTGCAGGCAACGTGTCTGTCCATTCCTGCACACAGGGTTGGGCACTGGAAAAGAGTGAAGCTGGTAGAGAGCAGGACTTTCCTACAGCTGGTGTGGATGGGTTTTTGGGGGACAGAGAACGTGGCTCAGAGCTCTCCAGGGTGTCTGGGTGCAGACCTTCCTCAGTGCCAGGATGTGACAGCTCTGGCTGGCTGGGCCCACTCACTGCTGTGGCACCAGTGGGGCCAAGGCCATGTGGTGGGCTGCGGTGGGGCTGGGTCCAAACACTGTAGAGTCAGAGAGCTGCATTTGCTGCCAAAATGGCCCCATCCAAGATCTGCCATCGCAGTGAGACTGGGAATTTTGGCAGAAACGTGCAAAACCTTGGTGCCTTCCTGTGTTGAGCAAAACCTGGGCTGAGGGGAAAATCCCATGACTGTGTAGGAGGGAACTGTGCCAGGATGTGTCTTGGCTGTTCTTGCCTGAGGCACTGCTGGGTGCTGTGGTCAGGTTAGAGCTCCCAGGAATGAGACTCTGATTCATCTGTGGTCAGTGTGTTTTTAAAAAATAATGCCACTAAACTGTCAGCCTGGTTTCCCCTGGCCAAGTGTGACCACTGCAAGGCTCTTTTCCATAGGGTTCCCCTGTGCTGGTGACCTGAATTTTCACTTTCCTTTCTCAGTGTGTTTCCTCAGGCATTTTACTGCCTGATCCAGGTAGGAGAGTCCCACTGCCACCTGGAGTGGTGTGGCCACTTTTACAGTGGAGAATGTGGCTGTGCTGTAGGAACCACAGGGTTGTGGTGCCGGTGCTCAGCACTGCACTGCAGTACAGACCCTTTCCAGCTCTGGGTGTGGGAGCAGGAGCTGGGCTGCTGCAGCTGAAGGGCAGTGCTGGAGCTGGGCACGGGGCAGGGGTGGCTGGGCTCCTCTGCCAGCACCACGATGTGATTTCTGCCCACTGCTCTGCTTGGGTTTGGGTTTGGGGAGCTGGGGGTCGAGTGTAGTCGGTGCAGCTTGTGCCATACCCCGCTGTTGAAACATCCTGCCAGGTTTGTTCTTGCAGGGGAGGAGGGAGGGTGGAGGCTCCAGACAGCAGAAACAAATAAAGTGCTGAGCTCTTAATGGGGAACATGCTCGGTTGGTTTGGGTTTCCCTCCCCACCCATCCCACTGTTTTTAATCCGTGGCACAGTCCTGAGAGCAGTTTGAGAAGGGAAGTGATTTCAGACTGGAGATGACCTCATCCGTCTCCAGCTCGGAGGTGGAGCAGCCTCTGGAGGCACTGCCAGAGCTCAGGGCTGGGGCTCCAGGAGAGCCCTGTGCCTCCTGCTCAGCCCTTGGCAGCGGGTCCCCAGTCAGGCTGTCCTGGCCCCGGGTTCAGCAGCCCCGGGCTCTGTGGCTGACGCTGGGGCTGTGCAGGAGGTGTGTGCTCCCTGCAGTGCATCCCGTCCCCAGGAGCGGCCTGGGGTGCCTGGGACAGGGCTGTGAGGGACCAGGGTGGCAGTGTCACTGTTCCTGGGGCTTTGAGCAGAAGTGTCTCCTGGGCAGAGTTCAGCAGGGCAGGGCTGAGTGGGACAGCTTGACAGTGTGTGACAGCAAAGCAAAGGCAGACTGGAGCAGCGAGGGAAGCTCGTGTGCTCGGGCTGTTACACTAAACAACACAGTTACAGGAGGATACACTTCAGAGAAGTTCTTTTCCAGCCAGACCTGGGGTCTGCTGCTCTCCTGTCTCTGGTTGCAGCATCGGTGCTGTGTTGTGGGGGGCTGAGTGTGGTAGTGCTGCCAGGTGATCCAGAGCTGCCTTTTCCAGAGAGGTGTGGTTGGAGGTGGGATAACCGAAACCACGGGCAGGTAGAGAAGCTGGTGCTGGGATTGGGGCAGTAGGACAGGATCATATGGGGAAGGAGTCCCTCCATGCAGCTGTGTAGGATGATGTAGGGTTTTGGTTCTGTGGTGGTTTTGTCCAGCTGGTTGCTGCTGCTGCTGCTGCAGTATCACAGGGTGTCACTGCTGGGTTTTGTTTGTGGCGTGTCCTGAATCCCATCCTTTCTCACCTGAGAGCTCTGTTTGTTCTCCAGGAACACTCAATTCTGCTCCAAGCAAGACCAGGAAGACTTTGTTGTGAAGGAAAGGAGAACTCAGTACATGTTCTGCTGCTCTCTGCTGGGGTTGTGAGTCTACCAAGGCACCAGATCTTCCGAAGGGAGGAGTCTCTGAGGGAATTGCAGGGGCAGGGGCAGGCTGAGAGGAGCAAAATGTCTTTCCTGGCTCTGAAAAAATGTGTGCTCAGAGAGGAAGCAGCAACCACAGGAAAAGGGTAGTTGCCAAACACAAATTGCCAAGAATTAAGCAATCTGTTTTATGGTATGAAACCTCCTGTTGAGCAAGAGGACTGTTTTCCCTCCCAAGGCAGGTGTGACTGGTAAACTGAGGTGGCAAAGTTCAGCTGCCAGACAGGGCCTATATTTCCTTCGCCCTCCTCATACAGGGCGTCCCCAGAGCCATCAGGGCCTGTCAGTGCCCATCAGTCTGGGGAAATGACCTGGCTGGTCATCCTTGTCTGAGTTCCAGACCTTGCAGTTCAGACCTGCATTGTGGAAGGGCTTGGGGGGCTCTCTGGTATCTGACACAGTCTCTGCTGAGACTCTGAGCCAGATAATTCTTCATCCAAGGTCTTTTGCTCTGTTTCGCTGCAAACTCAGACTAACTAGTCTCATTTTTTCCATACTGGTAAGCATCTCTGATAAGGAGAAGCAACACTCAGCAGTTACTGACTATTACTCTTAAGTATGGAAGAAACTGTTCAAATTCCCTTTGACAGCACAGTGTGATTTAGATGTTCAGTGACTTGAAGTTTTCTCCCATCATCACAGCGTTTAATAAGATGTGAATCTCCAGTCGTGCTGCAGGGCACAGGGAAGTGGCAAGTTGTGCAGCACAGGTGTAACCAGGCTCGGTGTTTGCTGGAGCAGGTGGGTGGGGAGAAGGGGAGAGAAAGGTGTTGGAGAGCATCTCGAGTCCCTTTTTGATTGTTCTGACGGGCTCCCCAGGCATGGGCTCGGTGTCTGCGCTGGCAGGGTCTGGGAGCTGGTGTGACACTGGGTGGCTGCAGAGCTGCAGGCAAGTGGGGAACAGTCCTGGTCCCCTCTTCCTTCATGCAGCACTGCCAGGCTCGGTGTCTGCCTGGCTGGTCCCACAGCTCTGTCCAGGCCTGGCTGTGCTGGGCACTGCAGGGCCACCAGGGCTGGGCTGCCCTTTGGGGACACCGAGCCACGCTCCTGCTGGGCAGCAGCAGCTCTGACCCAGTGCCTGCAGTGCCTCGTGTCTGAGAGCCTGGCACAGCTGGCTGTGGCAGCCAGCAACGGGCTGGCACGGATCAGAGGGGAGACAGTCAGCTGCAAGCTCCTGAAATCTTCCAAAAGGCTTTTCAGAGCCCCTTCCCCGGGGCAGGCAGGTGCAGAGCAGAAGCTGTCTCACTCAGGCAGCAACATGGAGCTGCTGGAAGTCTGGATGGTTGGCACTGGAGAACTGTGAGATCTGTGCTCTGCATGGACTCAGGACATTGCCCATGGAGAACATAGTATGTTACAGGGTACAAGAGATCATAATTGACAGATTGTCCCTGAAAACCTGTCTGTACATCTGTTGGGGAGTCATTAATCCCAGCAGGGTAACTCCTCTGCTGTCCTCTCTCAGGTGGAGCCGATGTGTCTGTGCATCTCTGCAGGTCCTGGAGCTGTTTGTGCAACCACCAAGGCTTCAGGTACCAGCACTGCTTCCCAGAAAGCCACTGCTTAGTGGCAGGGGAGGACAAACACGTATGCTCAGTGAGGATCTCTGGACCCTTCATCCACTGGGCACACATGCCTTCCCTTCTCTGGGAGCTCTGAGAGGCAGCTCTGTGTTGATTTACCCCAGTTTTATCACTGCTCCATCTTTTCCTCAGGTTTCCTGCAGGAGGGTGTTGTGATGTTTTTCTGAGAGCACCTCACACCATGGCTGAGAATCAGGTACGCTTCTTTAGGCCCTGCCCAAAATGCTCATAAATGGAGGTGTGCTGCAACCCCAGCCCAGCTGATTGCTATTCCTGGTGATTAGCTAATTACTTCCACTTGCCAACAACAGTGGTGGAATTCGCGCTGTGATTTCTGTGTCACTCGGGGAGAAGGGCAGGTGTGGGAGGGAAAGTTGTGTTTGCCAGGCTGAAAAGGACAAGTGCTGCTGCAGCGAAGCACTCAAGTCATCACACAGTTCATTTCTGCTGTTTGTGTTGAACCAAGAGCAACATCCAGGGGAAGGAGGGAGCAGAATTTCCCTCTGACTAATGCTGCTGGATTGTGCAGGGCTGCAGGGAACTGCCAGCCAGAGAAAACCATCAGGAGGGGAAAGGAAATGGAAAAGGAATCTAATTATCCATCTGCAAAGACTGACGCTGGTCCCGCCGCAGGGCCCAGCCCTGGGAGGACTGGTGTGGGCAGTGATTTGCACAGACTGTTTCTGTGGTGGGGCTGGGAAACGGGCTCTGGGGTCCCCTCTGCGATGGCAGAAGGTCCAGCACATCGGGGGAGTCGGCTGAGACTGGGAGCCACGGAGCTGCCTTTGCCGGGGGCACTGCTGGGCTGAGCGGCTGCAGAGGGAGGAGGGACCTGCCTGGCTCCCTCTCAGCAGCCTTCTCTTGGTCAGGGGGCTGTGCCACCAGCCCGGGGTGAGGGAAGGAAGGTGGAGGTGCCCGTGTGCCCTGCCAGCTCAGCGTGCACGAGGGCTGTGCCACAGGGACTGTGCCTCGAGTCCCTCGGGGTGACTGCCCAGGGCCAGCAGGGAGGGAGGGTGGGAGCCTGGGGTCTGAGCACTGAATGGAGACCCACAGGAGGTGCCCTGGGAAGGAGAAGGTGCCTCTGCCTCCGTGTCTGGAGAGCTTTTTGGGGTTATTGCTCACACAGGCTAAAGCCAGCTTTCTTCTCCTTGGGTGCTTTAGAGAGCTGCCTTTGGGTTAACTCCTCTGGCCCAGGCGGGAGTGTCTGGCGATGCTCAGAGGCCGGGCTGTCCTCTCCGGGTCAGGATTCAGCCTCTGTGGTAGACAGGCCTGATCCTGCATCCCTTACTCACGTGAGCAGTCGTCTCTATTCCAAAGGGACTACTCGGTGAGTAAGGATCGCAGGACTGGGACCACTACCTGTAACTTAAACTGGACCTTCTGTAGGATCCTGCCCCCAGCCTTCTCCTGTTCGTGTGTCCTAACATGCATCGAGAGCTTCCAAAACTGCTGGTGCTCTTGTCATTTGGATGGAGAACCTGAGAGCTGGAAGAAGCAGTGCCCTTGCACTTCAGAGGATAAACCACCATTATTTTCCATCCTCTCCTGCCAAAGAGCTCCAAGCCCAGCCAGCTTCTGTGCACAGAGCAATGTGTACCTGTTTGTCTCCCAAGTGTTGCTGCTCCTGGCTTCCCAGGGCTGGCAGGGCTCTGCTCTGCCTCTCTCTGGTTTTCCCAGCTGTAGCTTTGAGATGAGAGCCTGGGATTCTGTTTAAGCCTGATTTGTGCTGCAGAGCTGGAGGATGAGGC
>JAWWES010000037.1:6190973-6231978 GCA_035583135.1 Lophotriccus pileatus
TCCCAGCTGTAGCTTTGAGATGAGAGCCTGGGATTCTGTTTAAGCCTGATTTGTGCTGCAGAGCTGGAGGATGAGGCAGGGGGAGAGATGAGCAGTGGTAGTGCTGAGGCTGCCGCAGACCTTCCTGCGCCACTTGGTTTCTCCTCCTGTCTGAACGGGCTAAATTTGGAAACCTCTGCCCTGTGACCCCGAGCGAGGTGGAAGCAGGGAGGGAGGCAGGTTTGAGCTGCATGTTGATTTCTGCATGGCCATGGCCGGGGAAGCCGCCTGGGCGCTCCTGGCTCAGACACGGCCCTTCCACGGGCCGGCTTCTCCCTCGCGTGGAACGTGCCGGTACCGCAGGGCTGCTCGGGGAGGGGAGGGGACAGGCAGCCACGAGCTGTGGGAGAGATCCAGCCATGGGAGAGATCCAGCCACCTCCACGGCTGCCCGCTTTGTCACATCGCGCAGACTGTCCTAAATGAGGAGCTGAGTGTCAGAAGCGCTGTGAACTCACTCCAGAGCCAGTCACGAGTTTGAACAAGCAGGAGGCAATTTATGGTCGTTGGTCCTTTTTAGAGCTGGAAGTGGAAGCGTGGCGTGAGTCACACAGTGGTTCTTGGGAAGCACGAGGCACTTCAAGTGGAAGCAGGGCACACAAATACCTTTGAAATGGAATTTGATAGGTTTCTGGAGGGATTAGGTGGCAAAACAGCAGTGATCCCATTAAAGCTTGACCTGTGGGGTAGGTAAAAGAAAAGATCTGGTTGCTGCGTGGATTGTGCTTGTGGCACTGAACATACAGGGTATTAATCCTGTGCTTTGGGATTTCTTTGTCTCTGGTCTGGTATCTTGCTTTTCCTTGAGCATCAAAGAATGAAGCCTGGCTAAAGTGTCAGGGCTCTGATGCTCCCAGTAGTGACTCACATGAAGCCTTGCTTGCAAGTTCAAGGTTAAATTAATCATCAGAGTTTAGATCAGCAAGGCATTTTCCCGTGGAGCAGGTCAGCAGGAGCCCCAGGGTGAGTGTGCAGCTCTGCTGGTGATGGAGCAGCAGAGCTCAGACCTCCTGATACCCATGAGATTCATCTGTCTGAAGTCAGCACTGGCTTTCCATGTAGTGGTGAGGAGGCAGCAGGAGAAGGTAGTGGGAACTAAGTCCTGGAGGTTCCCAGCTCTGCACCTGCAATGAAGGTACCTGCAGTTCCTCAGCCTCCATCGCCCTGCTGCAAGCTGGGAGTGGTTTTACTGCTCCTGTTCAACTTGAGCAAACAGCTCCTCTGGAACTGCCCTTCCCATCGTCCTAGAAAACAGCCAGGAAGAAAATTTCCCTTCTGTGGGGAATTCTGAAAATAGCTTTGTCTGCTTCCAAGGAAAAAGCATGAATGCTGTTATTACGTGGCTCTGCTGGCCCTGCCAGGCCATGGATGTGCAGTTTCACAGCTGCTGTGCTCAGGCCAGCCTGGCTGGGTCCATCCCTGCTGTGACCCTGTTCCTGTTGCCCTGCTCAGTTCTGCTCAAGAGCTTCTGTCTGGATCCGGCTGAAGATTTTTCCTTCCATGACATGCTCCTTGTTGTTCACCAGGGATGGAGCCTCAGCCCTGCAGCCCCTAGGCCATAGCATACCTGCCAGAAACCAGCTTCCCTGGGGGTGGGGAACCTCTCTCTGCTGTCACGGTCTGACAAAGAAGAGCTGGGATGATGCACCCCAAGCCTGTGTTGCCCTTGCTGACTGTTTGGCACGTTGGGGCCAGGCCAAGCTCTGCTCTGGCAGAGAAAATCCAGAAACCTGGATTCTGGAGCCCACTTCACCCCCGAGTGCTGCTGCTAACACCTGCCTGGAGAGGAGTTTAGAGGTGCCAGTGCAAGAAAACATTGTAGGTTTTGCTCTAGACATTGAAAGGGCAAAGATTTTCCCCACTGAGCTCTGGTGCTCCCCACACATGAAAGGTTCTGTGTGCTGTTTCTCCTGTCCTGAAGATGTCATACATCGGATTTCTTGTTGGAGGAGCAGGCCAAGGTTTACACTGGGCATTTCCAGGGGCTGTGTGGAAAGAGAGGAGTGTGATCAGGACAGGGGCAAAACAAGAGTGGCTCATCTATCTTTGGGAAGTTTGCACAGACCAGCCTGAGCCAGCAGCTCCGGGTGTGTCATGGGGCACATCTAAGGGACATGAATGAGTCTGTCATTTATGGTTGGGTGACTCTGAGAAGACAAGATGAGCATCTCTAGGAGGGACAGAAGAGGCTGAGTCTGGGACCAGTTGACTGTCCTTCATTTTGGAAGCCACTGCATTGGCCACTCAGCCTTAAGGTGCTCTCTGTAGCCAAGACCTACTCTTGTGAGTTTCTGTTCCTAATCTGCTCTCCGAGTTCGAAGGTGTGGCATTCTGGCTGGAATTCCTCCCTGACTGCCCGTCCTGAGAGCGTGCATGATGTGTGAGAGCTTAAGGCACTCAGGAGACAGTAGTTCCTTGTTCCTCTCTGCACTGTCAGCACAGCTCCTGGGGCCACGAACAACACTGTGGTTTTGTCGCAACTAGATCCTTGTTGACTTCATCTGTGCTCCCAGCCCAGAGGAACGCTCTGATTTGGTGCAGTGGGCTCGTGGGGACACAGCACATCTCCACGTGCACTTAGAAGGTTCTTGTGGTTGGTGGCCGTGTGGCCTGTGCCCCTCAGACAAGGGTTTTCCAAGCCATGAAACTCATGGGGGCTGGAGAAGGTTTGCTTTGCAGCTCTTGTGGTTTATGGTGTAGAAGGACTGGTGTGAAACCTCCTGTTATCTCACGTGAGACGCATCTTTGGTGAGCCACGAGCCTGCTCTTGGTGCCCAGTGCGGCAGAACCGACACCGCTCCTACTCCTGTGCCAGCTGCAGCCCCCATGGCGAGTCCTCTGGCCAGGAAAGCAAGGATTAGCTGCTGGGAATCTAGGAAGAAAAAAAAGGTGTCATGAGCATGGCTTGACCTACCCTGGGCTGGGAGGCCCATGCAGGGCTGTCAGCTCCCCAGAGGATGGAGCGATGCTGCAGAGCAGGGGCAGAGCTGCCAAACAGGGACGAGTTCTGAGCAGTGGCAATTCCTGCCACTCCTGGCTCTCAGCGCAGGCCTTCTGCTGCATGCAGGAACAATTGGGAGCAAAACCCAATGGGTGTAATTTAAGGATACTGCTGGCAGAGCAGGGTGGTTGGGAGAAGGGCTTCGTGCATGTGGTATGACAGCTGCTGTATGGTGGGAATTTTCCTGCTCTGGAAGTGTTTCCCAGTTCTCCTCCATTTATTTTTCTCAGCCTTTTAGGACCTTGTGTCTGTGATGTTGCCTTCCCTCAGCTTGCAGCATAGGGAAAGCACTGGGGTTTTTTCCCTCTTCTTTCCTTTTTTTCACCACGTGGTGTTTATTTCTAAGACCCTTCCACTCTCAGCTGCCCCGAGACTTCGGGCCACTGGACCTTGTATGGCTCAGTACATTGTAGCAGGACCTGGTGCCAGCCAGACTTGGGGTGCAGGGTGGAGACACCAGGTTGTGGCCCAAGGGTGACCAGTGCAGACCCTGCAAGTCAGGTGCTCTGTGGTTCCACGGCCAGAAACCTGCAGTGGGAGCTCTGGGAGCAAGGCAGGAGCATGGCTGAATGTGTCCTTCCCACTGGCGAGCAGAGAGTTGCTCAGGCAAGGGACAGGTTCCTCCAGCAGCACCAGTGCCGTCATCTCCTGTCACTTCATTAGACATGCTGTGGTATTACCCCCGACTTGGTTTCTGTGGCTGCACAGAAAGGTGGAAAGCAGATCTTCTAGGTAGGTTCAGAACCCAGACTTGAAGTTTAAATTACTTCTGTGGCGTGCTGGGTTTGCTTAACAAACAGATACCTCCTTGTTCTGAAATGTCTTCAAAGCTGAAGTGGTTGTAAGGTCCAGAATACATCTGATTTGCTATTGCGGTTGGATTCAGAGATGAGACTGCAATGAACCTGCACCGTGTGCAAGTAGATCCACAGCAACCAAGACCAGGATCTGGGGGCTGCGTTTGGGCCCTGCTTTCTGGATCCCCACACGGCCATAATCAGCGCGTTTTTGCTGGCAGGTTTCCTCCAGCAGAGCTTTGTGTCGGCCGCGCCAGGCAGATACCTGCTGAGATGCGCAGCCGATCCGGCCCATCTGCCAGGCGGAGCCGGCCCGTGGCAGGGGCAGATCCGGGACGTGGCGGCCCCTCCGCGGCCCCCGCGGGACACCGCGCCGGCCTTTGTGCTGTCCCGCCGCAGGCTCCTCCCGCGGCTCGGGCGAGGCAGGAAATCCCGGGCAGCTGCCTGGGAGCCTTCCCGAGCCTCTGCTCGCTTCTCCTCCTCGCCTCGCCGCGGCACCGGGCGAGCCGAGCCGGCCCCGCGTGTGTGTGGGCGGGGGGGCTGCCGCATGGCTCTGGCGGAGGCTGGCAGGGAACACATGGGTCGGGGTTCTGCGGCTGGCCCGCGGTGGCTGCCCGTCCGTCCGTCCTGCCAGCCGCGCTCATGGACGCGATCCTGCTGCAGGAGCGCCTGGTGGAGCGGCTGCTGTCGCCGCGGCCGCCGGCACAGCGGAGCCAGCCGGGCCGGCTGAAGGTACGGCGGTATTTATAGCGCTGTGCGGTCCGGGAGCGGCGGGGCACGGGGGGAGATGGTGCCCGAGCAGGCGTGTGCGGCTCACCGTGAGCCCTCAGCGGAGCAGGGCAGCGGAACGGCGCCGGTAAGGGAGGGCTGGCGGCGGCAGAGGGAGGGGAGCGGGGCCGGGGATGTGCGCCGTGTTCGTGTGCGTGTTGGATGCGGTGATTCCTCCGTCAATGGCGTTCGTGCGCTCGGCGGGGCTCGGGGCGGGAGGCAGCGCTCTGTGCCCACACGCAGGCCGGCCTGTGTTAATTAGCAGCGTGTTAATGCCGTGCTTTGCTGGCCCGAGTCCCTTCTCCGCAGCAAGTGCTGGTGGGCGAGCGGCTTTGCCGAGGCTCGGGTCTCAGCCCAGGCCCGAGGCCGCAGATGTCCGAGGCCGCAGATGTCCGAGGCCGCAGATGTCCGAGGCAGCAGATGCCCCGGGGCCGTTTGCGTTCCGAATTTCTGCAGCGCTGTGCAGTGAAGGAAGCGGAGGGTCGGGCTCTCCCCCCTCTGGGCTGGTTCGTGCAGGCACGAAGGGAGGGAAGGGCGGCCCGGGAGGGAGCTGGATGGCTTGTGCTGGAGGCTGTGACACCGACAGGCACCTTCCCCCTGAAGAAGTGGAGCCAGAAGCACCAGGATCCTAGCACAGCTCCATCCTTTCTGGGGTTTGCTTCAGACCCTGATACGGGCTATTCTTCAAATTTGTTGTGGTCCCATCATGTTTAATTTTAGCCCTTTTGAATATACCCAGCAAAGCCCCATTTATCCCCTGGCTGAATGGAGAAGTCACATGAGTCCTGGGTTGTTTTAAAAAGCATCTCCAGCAGAGAGGTGAGGAGGGGATTGGGAAGGACAGGAGTGATGGAGGCTGTGCAGTGTGCTCTGCCCTGGAGGTACAGACAGCACTGCCAGCACCTCGGAACCAGGATAGCTTCTCCTCTGAGCAACAGACCCCAAATGTTTGTATCCCCCCAGCATGAACAGGGCTTGAACCCACCGGGGCTTTGCTGCTTGGCTTGAGCTCCCAGAGGGAGCAGTGCCTGCCTGGCAGCCCTGGGAGGATGGAGGGTGTGACATGTTGCTGTCGTGAACCAGGAGCGTGTGCTGAGGGACGGCACGGGCGGGGTTTGCTTGGCCTGGGGTGCTCTGGTTTGTGACAGTCCCAGAGATTGGTCTCTGCTGTGGTGCTTGGGGCACGTTTCCAGGCACGTGGAGCGGGATGCCAGCAGGAACAAAGGCAGCACCGTGGAGCTGGCGGTGGGGAGGGGGCTCCTGGTGCCCGAGTGCCGCTGGCTCGGCTGGCCGGGCCCTTTCCCGACAGCTGGAGCTGCGAGGGAAGCGCTGCCGCGACAGCTGTCCTGCCTTGTGTCAGCCTGGTGGGAGCCAGCTTGTGGGGGCTGAGAGCACGCAGAGGGGGCAGCGATGCCTCCGGGAACTCCCTCAGTCCAGGCCTCTCAGCTAAATTAATGGGTTTAGCTTTTCACAAGCAGAAAGCCTCCTGCCTCCCTCAACAGCCCTCCCAGGCCTCGACGCTCTCGTCAGTGCTCTCTATCCGTGCACAGCTGCACTGCAGGTACTGCCCTTGCTGGGCCTGACGGAGGCAGTGAGTGGTGCAGAGCTCTGAGCACGGCACACACTGGGCTCAGGAGGCTCAGGAGGCAGTGAGTGGTGCAGAGCTCTGAGCACGGCACACACTGGGCTCAGGAGGCTCCCTGGGCTCCTTGAGGGCTTTGTTGCTGGTGGCAGTGCCTGAAACGGCTGGGATAGGAACACAGTGGGTACCTCAGAGCCCTGATGAGGAACTGTGGATCAAGGCTGCCTGTGGTGAGGCTGCCTGTGAGGGAGGGCTGTTGTAAGAAGGGGATCCCTCCTCAAATTCCCCCTGGATCTCTTGCCTTTGCCCCTGGCAGACACGCTGGCCATCAGCCCCAACAGGGCTCTGCAGTGCACCCATGGCTGTCAGAGGGAGGCTTGGCTGAGGACGGGGCTCTTCCCCTTGCAGCTTTGGCTGCCTCCCACAGGGAGGGAAGCTCTTCTCTTGGTGCTGGGCTCAGCACTGACCTTCCTTTCTGTGAGGGGAATGACTGTGTGAGTCACTGGCAAAGGGCAGTGGCCTTCACCAGCTGGGATTTGCTCATTTTGAAGGTGGTGGTTCCACCAGCTGTGGGGGGGCAGCCAGAGGAATGGTAAATCCATGTTGTCCTGGTTGGGCTGAACAGAAACGAGAGATCAGGTTCAGCCAGTTAGGCCTGGCAGAAGTAAGTGGAGTTGCAGCAGAGCTCTGGTCCCCAGAGTCTCCATTGCCAGCCCTTAGTCATCCAGCTTAAAACCCAAAGAAAGCAGGAGAAACACACCCTGCACCTCAGCTCTGGTTTTATTAGCACATTACTATTACTATTTCACGTGCCAGGTCACTGGAGAGAGCAGGTGATCGTTGTCTTCCCAAGGTCTGGTAAAGATCAGGGCAGGAGAAGCACAAAGGGAAGTGTGTTGTGTGTTTGTGGTGCTTGCTGGGAATGCTGGACCTTCCAGTGTGAGGTCCTGGGCTTGGAGGCATCCATGGCTGAGGGGGAGCTGGGGCTGGTTTTGAGGAACTCCTGGCTCCGTGGATTTTTCTGTGGGGTGGATCCCAGCGTATGGTTATTGTCAGGGATGCTGAGAAGTGCAGTCCAACACGTCTCTAGCTCAGGCATTTGTGAGTGGCTTAGTGAGCTTGTACAGAGCATTGCCAGGCTCGGGGGTGGCTTTGGGTTCTGGCTTTGGCTGTGAGTGTGCAGTGCCAGCGCTGGGGGTGCCTGGGCAGCAGGTAACACCCTGTCATGCTAAATGGAACACCCTCACCAAAAGCATTTCCACTTCTCCCCACTTCCCTTGAACTTCAGTCTTCAGAAATAACACGAGAGATTATTCAGGATTTCCTCTTACTCAGCCAGGAGTGGCTGTGACACAGCAAGAAATAATCCCCTCTCAGGTCAAGCAGAAGCTGAGCCACTGCACCTTCCTTTAGACACAGCTCAGAACTGCCCAAGCCCCGGGGTGCTGATTACAGAGCTCTCCATCGTGTACCTCGTGTGCCTCTGGAGGGAGGGATGTAGAAGTGACCTGGGGAGAGGTGGCATTTGGTGACCCTGCTGGGAAGGGTGCCCTGGACTGTGCAGGGGAAGCAAGGAGAGGAAGGCTGTGTGTGAGCAGCACCCCAGAAGTGCTCTCTCCTGGGAATGGTGGGATGTGCCTTTTCCCTCGTGCTCTGTGTGCTGGGAAGGTGCTGTGAGAGCAGCTGAGCAGGGCTGTGGCTGGGAGGAGTCCCTCTGTGCCCAGCTGGGAAGGGCAGAGTCCCTGAGCCCAGCGGAGGTGTGAGCCCCACACAGCCAGGGCAGGGACTGGCTCTGCCCCGGGCTCTGTGAGCCCAGCTCCCTGTGGCTGTGACTCCAGCAGGAGGGGGCACACCCTGACCTGCTCCCATCCCCTGTGCCCCGCAGGACCACGAGAAGCAGTACGTGGGCTTTGCCACCCTGCCGAACCAGGTCCACCGCAAGTCCGTGAAGAAGGGCTTCGACTTCACCCTCATGGTTGCAGGTGAGACTGCCCGTGGGCCACGGGGTGGGAATGTGGAGGGAACCAGCTCTCCTCACCTCCCGTGGGTGCTCCCAGAGTGCCTGGGTCCTCCCCTGGCTCTCTCCCGGTCCTTGTCTCGGCCGTGCTTTCCTCCCCAGCCTGTGGCAGTTCCCCCAGGAGGATCCAGCCCCTCCTGACCCCTCACAACCCAGCCCTGCAAACTCCTCTGCTGACAGTAACTGCTCTGGGTGGGGAGGGCAGGGCCAGACAGGGACCAAGGGAGAGGAAGGAGATGGAGGGTGGGGGAGCTGGGAGATCACATTTGTGCAAGGATTGAGACATCTTGCAGCAGAAGTCCTCCCACTGCTGGAAAAATGTAATGCCAATAAATAGCTCTTGACAGCTCGTCTCTCTCACTTCCTCTGGCTCGGGATTCAAAGCCTCATTCAGAGTTTCATTTGTAAGTCAATTAGAGGGTCATGTTGCTTGCTTTTCCCTCCTCCCCTCTGCGCTCTGTCAATTAGGAGAGTCGGGTCTGGGCAAATCCACACTGGTGAATAGCCTGTTCCTGACAGACCTCTACAAAGACAGAAAGCTCCTCAATGCAGAGGGTAAGTTGGGGACAAAGAGGGTGAATGGGACTGTCTTAAGGACTGGTACTTTAGTTCCTTGCTTCAGAAGCAGCTACAGGCTCATCTCTCTCTGCTCTCCTTTGTGTCTGCAGGGGCACTGCTGTTCCAGCAAATAGGGTTTGGCTGCAGGCCTCTTCTATCCTGTGAAGGGAGGATGAGGCTGCAAAGCAGCACTACCCCTTTGGGTTGAGGTGTTCAGATCTGTCTTTAGTTCTTGGATGCTGGAGTGTGGTAGGGATTGCCCTTCCCCAGAGGCTGGACCAAGTGTTCAGAACAGCTGGGCTACAGGCACTTCAGAGGTCTGGGTATCTTCTGGAGTCTGTCTGCTGCTGGCCTCCCACTCCCTTGAGGCTCCTTAGAGGGTGATTGGGGTTTTTTGAGACCCATGTTAGTCCCTGTGCTCGGTGATAAGGAGGGAGCAGGTCTGTTATGGGGGGGGCATCCCCAGTGTTACTACCTGGCTTTAACTCAGTGTTCCTGTTCAAAGAGAGGATCAATCAGACAGTGGAAATCGTCAAGCACACGGTGGACATTGAGGAGAAGGGTGTAAAGCTGAAGCTGACCATAGTGGACACGCCAGGCTTTGGAGATGCTGTGAACAACACCGAGTGGTGAGCAGGGCACTGCTGCCTTCCTTCCAGTCCTTGGCTTCCGAGTCTCTAGGAGACACTGTCCTGTAGAACTCCTGGGTTTGTTTTGACTGAGTTGTTCTTCCCAGCTGGAAGCCCATCACTGACTACATTGACCAGCAGTTTGAGCAGTATTTCCGTGACGAGAGTGGCCTGAACCGCAAGAACATCCAGGACAACCGAGTGCATTGCTGCCTCTACTTCATCTCCCCCTTCGGGCACGGGTGAGGGCCCACACTCCAGGCATGGAGGGTGACTCAGTCCAGAGGGAAGACCCTTGGCCCCAGGATTGCCCTGCAGCAGCTTGTCCACTGGCAGGGCTGTTGGCACAGGAGAAGAGCTGTCTGGATGCTCTCCCTCAGCTGAGCATCACAACCACTCCCTCTCCCTCGCAGGCACGACAGGCTGCCTGTGATCAGGCAGAGCAGATCTCCCTCAGGCCTTACAGCCTGTTTTGGAAATAAGAAGAAACAGTGCCATGTTCCTGTGTAGCTGAGCCTGAGTGATGCACAGGAAAGGGACTTTTAAGCTGCCTTTGGTCCCTGCCCCTTCTTGCTGGCTCACGTGGCAGCCGAGCCCAAGCAGCTTGACCGTGTTGGCTGCCCGTGGCACAGGACAGCTGAGCCAGACCCCAGGCTGGGGCCTTCAAGGGAGCCAGTACCCAGCCCGTGTCTCTGTGAGACATTCAGCAGCTAAAATTGGAGCCAGCTTTCCTGAAGGCACAGCCCTAGCTGAGGACTGTCCCACTGCTGCTGCAGGCCTCGTGTCAGTGCTGTCCTTTCACTTTGTGCTGAGTGGTGAGAGAGGCTGCAGGGCGAGCTGCCCAGTGTGTCCTTCCTAACTGTGTCTGTCCTCATCCCTGCTGCAGGCTGAGGCCTGTGGATGTGGAGTTCATGAAGGCTCTGCATGAGAAGGTCAACATTGTGCCCCTGATTGCCAAAGCCGACTGCCTGATCCCCTCCGAGATCCGGAAGCTAAAGGAGAGGGTGAGGTGCTTTCTCTGCAGGTATATCTGATGGGCTGGGGAGGGAAGGGAGAGAGAGAGATGTATTTATGTGTCTGTATAGCTTGTTTGTGTGTACAGGTACATGCATGCACAGACAGTACCTGCAGGTGTAGCTGCAGCAGTGCTCTGCTGCAAGAAGGGAAGTGGTGTCAGCAGAGAGGCCAACTCTACAGGGAACATCAAACCCTTTTGCCATCTGCAGGCTATAGCAAAGCCATGTAGCACAAACAGAATAAACCCAGGATTTCTGTATTATTCACTTTTAAATCCTTCTGGTTTTGTCTTGCCTGGACACAGATCCGGGAAGAGATTGACAAATTTGGCATTAAAGTGTACCAGTTTCCCGAGTGTGACTCCGATGAAGATGAAGAGTTCAAGCAGCAAGACAGAGAGCTGAAGGTAAGGAACCTGCTCAGCAGAGGGCTGGGAAGTCAGGCTCCATGGATGTGTGGGTTGCTCCAGAAGGAGCCAGAGCTGTCCTGTGTGTGCCAAAGGGCTGTGCTACAGATACCTGGGGAACAGCCTTGGCCCACGTGGTGGGTGGCCTGGAGAAGGTGCAGATGTCCTTGCTGGTGCCATGGAGTCCAGTGTGGCATGGAGACATGGCACTTCTGCTCTCCCCCCAGGCAGTGTCAGGCAGTCTTTCCTTCATATACCCCAGCCTGTATATTTAAGGTAAAGGCTGGGTTGTACAGCATTTCCAAGCACCTATTTCTGAGTGATGCCATCAGCAAAGAGAGTTGCAAGTGATTAGACACCAGTGTGACACAGAAGTTGCATGGGGGAACACATGATCATACAGGCATGTCTGGAGGCCCCAGCAGGCCAGTCCTGACCCCTCCCAAGCCAAGCCAGCCCTGTGAGTGCAGGAAGTGTGGCCTTGTTTCTCCTGTCAGAGGAGAGCAATGGGCTTTGACTCCCTTCTGAGCAGAGAGGAGCTCAGCCTGTACATTCCAGCCTGGACTTTCCCTACGTTGTCCCCCTTGCTCTGTGTCCCAGCCTCTTTGCCCTGGCTTCCTTGCACAGCTTCCCTTCAGAGAGAGGTGCAGTCACAGCTGAGGTCTGGCTGGGAATCAGGCTGTAGATCCACTGCCTTGGGCTCTTCTCTGCCAGCTGAGTTGTGTCCTGCTCGGCAGCACGTGTGGATATCCTCTCCTTCAGCACCTCCCTCCTCCTGTTCGTGGTGCCTGAGCCTGGCCCCTGGAGGAGGGGCAGGGCTGAGGGGCTGGGGGTGCCTGTCGTTCCAGGAGAGCGCGCCCTTCGCCGTCATCGGCAGCAACACGGTGGTGGAGGCCAAGGGGCAGCGCGTGCGAGGACGGCTCTACCCCTGGGGCATCGTGGAAGGTGAGCCTGCAGCAGGGAGCTGGCTCTGTGAGGACAGCAGGGATGGCAGGGGAGAGCTGCACTGGCTGTGCCACCTTTGGCACCTGCAGGGCACGTGAGACAGAGGCAATGGACAGGCTCAGGAGGGGTGAGGTCATAACCTGCCATGAAGAAAGAGGCTCCAGTGTGAATGGAAGAATGTCTGGGCTTCACTGGGCACTAGGATTTGGCTTCTTATTAAGGGCAGGGGGTATTGCCCATTTAGTTTGCAGGGAGAAGCCACTGCCTTCAGCCAAGCAGTGCTAAACCCTCCTGCACCTTCCTCTGCTGCCTCTCCTGTAGGGGCTGGAGTGCTGGGCTGGAGGCTCTGCTGATGCACAGTGTGTTTGTCTCCAACTTCCTTCCTTTCTAAAGGGAGACATCTCATAAAGCCCTGGAATGGCTTTTGCTGACTCCCCCGTGCTGGTTTGTTGCTTTTAGGCCATGCAGCTTTAGATCCCAAAAGCCTGTGTGTGCACTGCTGGTGCTGCTGGCTGCCCAGCTGCTGGCTCTGGTCCCTGCTGGCTCCAGAGGGGACTGGGCCTGTTGGGATGCTGGCACGTGGCAGTGGGATCAGCTCTGTGAACGCCTGTGCCTGACACAGCCCCGTGGAGAGGTGGAGGGAGATCCCCGTGGCAGGCACAGCTTCCCGCAGTGCTGGCTGGACCAGGCTCCCCTGGCAACAGCAGCTCTTTCAGCTCTCCGTCCTGCTCTTGGCTTTGCCCCTCGGGAGCTGATTTTGTCTACAGGGGCCTTTTGATAAGCCCTGAATTCTGATGAGCCAAGCAGTTTGCCTCCAGCACCAGCTGCACTCACTCTGGTTATAACATGAATCCCATGTACCTGGGATCCTCTCTCAGGCTTAACTAATCCTTTTACCCAGAAAAAGTGCTGGGAACACAGTGACTTCAGCAGCCTGGCTTCAGCACTGGGAGCTGCAGAGCATCGGGGAGGCTGTGCCGGGGCAGTGGGGGAGGGTGGGGAGGCTGAGGAAGGAGCCCTGGGTGGGGATTTAGCCCAGGCTGGGGGCCAGGGCTTGCTGGATAAGCTGGCGAGGCGTGACACGCACAGACTGTCCCGTGTGGTTGTGCAGTGGAGAACCAGGCGCACTGCGACTTCGTGAAGCTGCGGAACATGCTGATCCGCACCCACATGCACGACCTGAAGGACGTCACCTGCGACGTCCACTACGAGAACTACCGGGCTCAGTGCATCCAGCAGATGACCAGGTGGGTCCCTGCGGCGGGAGGGGCGGGTCAGAGGGCTGTGGGTGTGCTGGGGACCTGCTGCAGCCTGGGAGGGAACTGGGAACTAAAGTGGTAAATCCAAGCCTGTTCTACACGGTGGGAATGCTTCTGAGAATCTGTTTTACTGTCTGAGGATTCCCCGTGCAGATATTGGGAAACAGGCCTAAAGATTATTTTGGAGAGATGTTTCTGGCACTGGGTGAAATACATCCAGCCTAATAAAGTGGGATAAAGCATCTCTGGTGACTGATAGCCGTGTGCATTGCTGAAGAGGAAGGCGTTCTGCGGTCTGCACTTCTGTCCAAATGACAGCAAGACCCTTGGGATGCTGCTGTTTCTCAGACAACAAAGCCCAGGCAATTAGTGAGACAACACATCTCCAAAGATTTCTCTGCGTTGTCTTCCCATTGCATTTGATTCTCCATGGTTTTAAGTCACAGTGATCAGAAAACAGGAGGGAGAACACGAATGGGCTTCTCATTTGAGACCTCTGGTTTTCCTTCTCCCTTCCATGGCTGATTGGTGCCAACATTTCGATTCGAGCAGGTCTTGGCTCCTCTGTTTTGGAGCAGCCCCTCATTTCCCAGCAGCCCTGGCTGGGTCTGTGCTGGTGTCAGAGCAGGACTGGCTGTGCCTCAGCAAGGAGCAGTCCCGGCTGTGCCGACGTGCAGGTTGGCACACCCTCCTGACACACAGTGTATCCCAGTCCCTTTGCATAGCAGACAAGCCTGTTTGTTTCAGCAGTGACTGTGTGGAGTCCCAAAATAACCACGTTAAATGCTAGAGCTGCGTGAGCAGCGTCACAGCTGCTGTTTAGGTGGGCTGTGTGTCTATTAAAAGAAGAGCACGATAAAAAGCAGTTGCTAAGTGGAGGAGAAGCTTCAGTTTGGTGCCATTTCTCATGCCATGGTTAGTTCCATGCCAGTGAACAAGTCTCATAAAAGCAGAGCAGGGCCATTTCTAGAGAGTCCTTTTGGGAGCAGATCCCAGGCTCCAGGGCTGGAATTGACTCAGTAATGAGGCAGCGGTGACTCCAAGTGGTGAACGCCTGCAAGTGACATCTTGAAGTTCCAATTTCAGCCCAGATGTCGGTGGCTACTGTCATCCCCTCCTCTCCTACTGAGAGCTCCTCTGACTTTTGGAAGCAAGTCACCTGTTTTCTCTGTCTGTCCCCTGCCTGCCCGTGTGTGCACCCCCAGCCCTCACAGCGACACTGCTGTGCCCCGCCTGTTTCTTGCCTCCCACCTCCTGAACAGGAGGGCAGGCTTTGTTGCTAGACCTTGAACTGTTCCTCTGGTTTTATCTTCCTGGAGAAAAAAGGCTGCTGGTGAGCATGTGGTGCAGTAGGGATGCTGATGGTTTGCGTTGGTGCTGTGTGTGTGTAGGCACACGGACAGAAGAGCCAAAAGAGGCCGGATAAATTGTCTGTTAATATCTCTGCTCAGCTTGCCAATGCAATTACAAAAGGTGGTTGGAAATACCAGCCCCTTCTGTGTTTGCTCTCAGTTTAAGCCTCTGGCTTGGATTTTCTGTTAGCTACCCACACACTTGTATTTTGAAAACTGTCATTGCCTTTGGTCGCATTTTGTGTCCAAGTGCATCCCCCAGCTTTGGGCTGGATTGCCCCAGCCGTTCCTCCTGGCTGGAATGCTGCTGCCTGGCTGGCTGGTGTGCCCTGGGCAGTGACAGTCACTGTGTGGTGACACCAAAGCCAGCCTGCACCACGACTGACTGCATTCCTCCCTCTCTGTGTCTCCAGCAAGCTGACCCAGGACAACAGGATAGAGAGCCCCATTCCTATCCTGCCTCTGCCAACACCAGACACCGAGACAGAGAAGCTGATCAAGATGAAGGATGAGGAGGTGAGGCCCGTTTCTGCCTGTACCTCCTTGGTGCTGGAGCTGGAATCTCGGGGGTTTCTGCAGCGTTGCCCCACAGAGGCTGCCCCCAACCTTCCCCTCCTGAGCCTTCCCCTCCTGAGCCTTCCCCTCCTCCCTCCCCCTCAGGGGCTCCTGGGGCGGGATGGGGGGTGGGAGCTGTGGCTGCCTGTGGGGGAAATGCAGCTGATCCCACCCCGGGTACGGGTGGCTCTGTGCTCCCACAGGAGTTAATACTCCCTGAGGATGCCTTGGCCAGCTCAGGGGTGCCCCAGTGAGGATCAGCAGGTCCCTTTCTGACTCTCTCCTCTGTCTCGTGCAGTTACGGCGGATGCAAGAGATGCTGCAGAAGATGCAGCAGCAGATGCAGGATCAGTGAGAGGCAGGTACCCAGAGGGCAGAGGGAATCTCCCAGTGACCACCTGAGACCTGGCAAGAGCTGTGAACGTTTAGAAAGGATTTCTTCTTGTATAGAGACTCGTGGGCAAGAGCTGCACCCGCACCCTCTAATTTATTAGCAGCAATGTTGGCTTTTCGGCCAGCTGGATTGTGGAGGAGGCTGTTCACTTAACAGTTTACTGAAGTGTATTTCTTTCTTTTTTAATGTTCTTTTTTTTCTTTTTCTTCCTTCTTTCTTTTTTTTTTTAACAAAACTAGCCTGGGAAGTCTCTAAGGCATCCTAAAAAAAAGAAAAGAAAAAGATCCCCTTTCCCATGTACTAATCTCTTGTTTGGGAATGCTCTGGTGTTTAAAGTCCTGGTTTCTCTGGTGTACAAACTTCAAGACTCTCTGTTCAATGCACGTAAGTGTTTCCTCCCAGCTGAGGTGCTGTGCCCTGTCCCTGTTCCCCTTGTCTGGGCCAGCACTGCCCTCCTGTGAGTTTGACCTGCTCAGGCTTCTCAGCCTGGGCACAGCCCTGGCCTGGAGAGCTGGGGCTGGGGGTTTCTCTGTGCACTGACCTGCTCAGGAGTACTGATGTTGCCTGGTTTCCTCTCTAGGTTTTTAGGGGTTTTTTGTTTAGTTGGTTGGTTTTGTTCTTCCTATCAAGAAGCTCCAGGATATTTGCACTGAGCAGCAAGGGACTGAGTGTCTCAAGGCTGGTTGGAAGAAAACGCTTCTACTGCTCTCAGTTCTGTCTTTCTGGCAGAGAGGATGAGTTGTTGTCTATTCCCTGCAAGCACTTGATGGGAGTGAGCACCTTCACTGCCATGGTGTCCTTCTTTGGCAGGTTGGAGGTGTTGGTGGATGAAGCCCAGGGCCCTGCAGTAGCTGGTTGAGGGTATCTCTTGGTTTAGCTCTGGTCATCCAGCTGCAGTGTGTCTTCAGTGTCTGCTCTGGAAAGCACCATGGCCAGAGTGCTTGGCCAGGACTGCTTTGGAGGAGGTAGAAACTCTAGGGCTGAAATCCACCCCCAAATGCAGACCTGTGTCCTGTCCCCAGGCTTTGCAGTCCCATGAGCTGGCTCTGAGCTTCTCCAGGGGAAGGGGCAGCTTTTGTACCCGAGATCTGCAGGCTGCCTGAACAGGCAGGTGTTCCATCAGAGTGGCAGGAGCAGGAATGTCACTGCATGGGGCTCAGCACAGCCCACCACACTTGGCACTTGCTCCCCTGCCCTTCCCCCGGGACTCATCCCTTCTCCCCCTCCCTAGTCCAAGGCTCTTCCTGTCTTAATGCTGGGAAGGCTGGTGGATCTGCTGGGCAGAGATAAGAGCACTCTTTGAGCAGCAGCTCCTGTCTTGTTCTTGCTCCCTGCAGTATTTTTAGCTCTGGTGCAGCCAGAGCAGAGCCCTGGAGTGTGATGTGCCTGACAGGGCAGGGCTCGCCAGCGACACTGCCACGCTCGCGGGAATCGGGGCTGTCGGAGGGAGAGACACTTGGCTCTGCTCTCTGACTCCAGGGAGCGCTCCCAGGGGCTGGTCCCTTCTGCTCCTTGGCTGATTCCTCTATCCCCTTTCCCCTTTTGTATCTGCTCCTCCATCTCTGGATTTCCCCAGCGGATCTCCCTGGGTAGGAAGCGTTGGCCAGGAATAGCCAGGCCCTAAATTCTGTTATTAGGCACTGCATTTGTCTGATTCCTCCCTGGGGCTTTAGAGCCCTGGCCAGGGCTTGTCCAGGTGGTGAGTAGGTTGGCTGGTTCCAGTTATTCACCGTGCAGAGCCTGTGTTAGCCATGGGCTGGGGGGCAGGGGAGGCCCTGGCACCCTGTGGAAGGACAGAGTGAGGGCAGAAGCCCTTTAGCAGAACTGTGCCAAGCTGGGCAACAGCAGTGTCCAACAATGTTGGTTTTTTTCATTCTTCTCCCTTATTTTGGGCTCAAAAGTGGCAGTGCCAGCCTAGGAGAGCAGAGGGATTCAGCTTGGCTTCAATAACAAGCACGACCAAGGTGCCTAAGGAGGAAACAAACCTTTCTTCGTGCCGTGTGTTTACTTGAGCGGTGGAGTGGCTGGAAACCTTCCTCCCAGGTTTTCTGGAGCTGGTTTGCTTCCAGCCAGAGCTGGAGGTCTGCAGAGTTCTCAGCTTTCTGTGCTGGTGTAACAGGGAACACCTTGAAGTACCTGTCCCCTCTTTTCTTACACTAGTCTTGTTGGTGAGGAGGATGTTCTGTTGCAAATGAGCCCTGTCCAGCTGGAGATGTTCCTTCTTCAAACACATTTATTCCTGGAAGATAAAGCAGGCTTTTTCCCTTTAGCAAGGACATAGAGCAGCTGACAGCTCTTATCCTGGGCTGTGCACAGAGGTGCTGTGTGCTGGTGAGTGCACAGGTACACTGGTCCCAGGCAGGCAGGGTTGCTGAGGGTGGATCTGCCCCTGTCCCTCTGGGTGAGGAGGTCTCCATCAGCTCAGTGCACGTGGCTCCCACATCGAGTTGGCAGGCACAAGTCTGTCCTCTGCAGAGAGCTGAAGTCTTTGGCTGCCAGCTGGCAAAGATGGTTCAAGTTGCACTTAGGAAAAAACACAGGGGTGAGGCTCCAGAGAAGGTTCTCCAGAGGGGCAGTGGTGCCACTGAAACCACATCTCCCTGTAGGAGGCTCCTACAGAGTGCTGGAGTTTGAGGGCTGCTTGGAAAGGCAGTAGAGCCTGATTTTGGGGGGCACCAGGGAGGTGCCTGGAAGGTGGCATCTGTTTATTGAAGGGTACTGTGGCATCAGGTCACACAGTAAGCAGAGAAGAGAGTCCTGAACACGTGTAGCTTGGCCATTTGGCTCTGGCAGCAAGAAGTGTGGATAGGAGAGTAATAAAACACCTCCCCTCACGCCACCCTCCACAGCCTCATCCGCGATCCCTGCACCCCGGGCACGTTCCCGTGGCTGATCCCTGCACCCAGGCACATTCCCATGGCTGATCCCTGCACCCAGGCACATTCCCATGGCTGATCCCTGCACCCAGGCACATTCCCATGGCTCTGCCAAGCCTTGTCCTGCTGCGGGAGCAGCCGCAGGGCTGCTCCCCTGGGGTGCTGTCCTGCTCCCCTGGGGTGGTGTCCTGCTCCCCTGGGGCAGTGTCCCTCTCTCCAAGGGCCATGTCCCTCTCCCCCAGGCCGGTCTCCTGCTCCACAGAGGGGCTGTAGGTCCATCTTGCCCCGTGCCTGCTGGGATGGAGAAGTCCTTGTGTGCCACTGCTGTGCTGGCCCTGCTGTGCAGCCCTTGCAGCCTCCCTGCATGCCTCCTCTCCAGGGAGGGGATCCCGCTCCTCGTGCTGGCATTCCCTGCTCCTCCTCCCAAGCTCTGCTGTGCTGTAATGCTGGCTTGCTCCTGCCATGCACCTTCCTCACCCCCTGCTCCATTCCTAGCTCTTTGTTTCCTCTCCATCTCTTGGGTTATTATAATTATATTTTTTTGTAAATTTCTGTTTGAACATTTTGTCATTGTGAACAAAGAAAAATGAAACCTTTTAAAACATATCCATTTTATTAAATGATTATTGTTATTATTATTAATGTTTACTACCTGAATTGATCAGTGAAATAAATACATTCAAAAACCCAACCTCTTTCTGTTTAATTTTCAGCACTCTTCAGCAGCATTGGTGATACACTGTGGGCAGGAGAGAGCAAAACTCACCCTGTTTCTCCTTTTATCTAATTCTGTCAGAACAGGCTCCAGGCAGGACTTCCTGCATGGGATTTCTGGCCTGTTTGTGCCAGAAGCTAGCAAGCTGATCTTGAAGTTCTTCTGTCTTCAAGTTTCCCTTAGGAGTGGTGTTAAATCAGCAGTGGGCAGCTGGGCAGGATGCAGCCCCAGGAAATGCAGTTTGTGAGTAGCAGAGGAGCGTTGCCAAGTCTGTGCTGCCTGCAGAGCCACAGTGGCCTGGCTCTGGGTCAGCTCCATGCCAACCTGGCCTGAACACCTGCCTGGGAATAAACACAGCACCAAATGCATGAGGCAAGGTAGGTTTGCTGAGAAAAATTAACCTGCAGTAGTTGAGCTGCTCCCAAGTGGAAAGCATGCCCTGCAGGAAAAACTGGGTTGGTTTGTTAGCCTAAGATCTCTCTACCACTCTGCCTGCCCACCACAGTGAAATGATCTGCTCCAACTTCATAGAAATGTAAAGCTTAATTGTTTTCTTTAGAGCATCAAAAATGTTCCCTAGGGCCAAATCTCGCCACTGTTTGCAGCCTCAGTTCTCCTCAACATGAGCACATTGAGGGCATTCATCATTTCTGCTGTGAATGATGTGCACAGCACAAGGTAACAGAGCTGTGCTCAGTGGGGCAGCAGTTCCACAACATAATTCTGGTGGCCTTGCCTAAGGAGCACAGTGAGTGCCTGCTCAGGCTGGTGGCCCAGGATTGTGCAGGTGTGATGGCCGTGAGAACACAGATTCTGCCTAAATGTACTCTGACCCTTGGCCTTACCTGTTGGAGTGTTCATGTAATGCAGCTTTGGAGTAACACACGTGGTCAGTCAGTCTCATTTCCATCAGCAGATCTTTCACTACTAAGTAGGAGCAGATTGGTGTCCCTGTTTCAAGGGAAACCTGAGGGGCAGCACCTGCAACAGTGCTGGTTGTCACCCCTTTGCCAAGTGCAGTTTTCCTGGTGAGATGGGAAAGCAAAGGCCCCGGAGCTCAGGGAGTGTGGTACAAGGCAGTAATGCCACCCTGCAGGGTGAAGTTTTGGGTCCCTGTGCAGTGAGGCTGCAGTGCCTGTGCCGGGCCAGCGTCACAGTCAGGACTGTCGGCATCGCTCCCGGCAGACCTGTTCTCGTGGGCACTGCAGCTCCTGGTTCCTGAAGCCCTGCTCAGGGAAGCATCAGCTACAGGCAGCAGGCCCGGGAAGGCCTCCTGTGGGAGGTCCCTGGGACGAGCCCTGGGATGAGCCGCAGCCTTATCTGGCGGGCCAGCTGCGAGGGTTTATCCGGAGCTCAGCTGGGCAGCCGCTCCTTGCACTGAGGCTGCCTGGACACCTTCCTCTTGTGCTGGAAAGCCAGCAGGAAAGCAAGCACTGGACTCCTCTGGTAAGTCAACAAAGTTACCTTCTGGTTTTTTTCTCTTTGCTTGGCTGACAGCACAGAAAAGCACTGCCTTGCTGCAGGTACATGTAGTTGTTCTGCAGAATTCTAGCAGCTCGTGTTCAGCAGTGGCACGAGGCTGTAATATGAAGACAGCCCATTGACCCATGTCTTCCAGCACAGTCACAGCTCCAGAAGGAGATTATTCAGCTGCTGGAGCAGCGTCTACCATGGAAAACTCCACTGGCCTGCACCCTCAGTGATCAGTACCCTTTATGTGGCCTAGACTGTTTATCACTTCTGTCCAAAACTGGAAAGGCTATTTTCTGCTTCTGGTAACTGTAAATTTATTTCTGAATCTGCTCTTGCAGTTCGCATGAACAAAGCTTTGCTTACAGGTGTAATTCAGAGCTATGATAAGGTATGAGCTGTTTCACATTTCAGTGTTTGATTCCTTGACAGAAATTTTATTGGCTACTCTAATAGTGCACCTCCACTAATGCTGAAAATACAAGCAGCTCTTGTACACTTTGGAGCACTAGTGAAAATGTATTTGATGGCTGCAGCCAAGCCTCCCCGTAGCTGTGTGTTCATATCCCTCCTCAAATACAGGGTTGGAAGGCCAGGAACATTCCCTCTTCTGTAGAGACCAAGATTTTGCACATCTCTTTTAACTTTGTTCTTTTCAGAGCTCTCACACTCCTGTGAAGGACACCAAATTCACCCACCTGTGGGAACTCATCCTCAGAACAAGCCAGCAAAAGACCTGGGGCTGTGGTGTCAGTCCTGGAGCGTGTGGTGTCTACTTGCCTGGTGTTCACCTCATTCGGTCTCACCAGGGAAGTGTTTGCAGGTGAAGATGATCAGGGGAATTCTCTTCTTGTCCCTGCTTGGCTCCCTCCCGCTCGTGATGCCCACCTGCCCCGTGCCGTGCCAGTGCACCAGCACCATCATCGACTGCACCTCAAAGGGCCTCACTGTGGCAAACCTGCCCGCTGCTTTCCGTCCTTCGGCCGAAATCATCCACCTCGGCTACAACCGGCTCACCTCCATTCCCAACGGGCTCTTTGACAACCTGCAGAGCCTGCAGGTGGTGTACCTGCAGGGCAACCCTTGGGAATGCACCTGTGCCATCCTGTACCTGCGCTCGTGGCTGCAGTGGCAGCACAACCGGACCCTGTACCGGGACGTGAGGTGCAGCTCCCCCGCGCACCTGCGGGGCCGGGTCATTGCCTACCTCACAGAGGACGAGGTCAGCTCCACCTGCCAGTACTGGTACTGCAGCCTGGCTCTCCTCTCCCAGCTCTGTCTCTTCGTCCTCCTTTTCCTCCAGGGTATCTTGGTTATCTTCATCGTTGTTTACCTGCAGAAGTTTCGGAGGATGACCGCTGAAGCCCAGAGCACCACCCGAGCACTGCCCCAGCAGGCTGACCCCTGGGTATCTTCTTCAACAAACCCCTACAATAATGATTAACATCACAAGACTGAAGATCCCCCTCCTCCTCTTGGGGGATGATGTGCCGAGCTCCTGTGGTTTGTGATACCCAGAGCAGACATCTGATCCTGACTGCACTCCAGAGCAGGACTTGAACTGATCAGACACTTGCCTGTGTTCCTAAAGAACCAGTCCTGTGGGGTTTTTAATGCTTTGAACTCTTTAGCATGATCTTGATGGCTTTGCTGAGCTGGAAGTGTCTCTGGTTTGGTAGATAAAAGAAGTCATAAACTACAGTGACCAGAACTGACTCGAATGGCTCACAAGCTCCTAAAGGCCACAGAGCTTGATCCCTCCTGTGCTGCAATATTTCAGCCACACTGCCCATGATCTTCTGGTTGTGTTGGGTCAGGTGAGGCCAGAGGTGGGCAGGGAACAGTTAAGGTACTGGAGTGAGACGATGGAGAAACACCGTTCCCTCGTGTTACCACAGACTGCCTTGGAATCTTTGGCCAAGTGACTTAGTCTTCTCCTGCCGTGGTTTCCCCATCAGTAAAAGAGAAAGAAAATTTCTTCTTGCTTGATGCATCTTTTCCAATGTTCTTCTGAGGGAGGGAGGGAGGGAATGTTTAGAAGCCCACCTATTTTATCCTGTCTGCATTCCTTTTAATCTACTTTTAGTTTTAATACTGACTTCAGCTGAGTGAGACTGGGGCCCTGAATACTTTGGAGATATTCATCCTGAAGCCAAGAGTTGAGAACAGTGGCTCGTTCTGTCTGTGCCTGTAACAGCACTTGGCTTGAGAGATCCAATCTTTAGAGACTCAAACTGCAAACCCCACTGATGTGCCTACTGCTGGTTATCGTGTTCCCCAATTATTTTTGAAATGAAGCAACAATAAAATAATGATGCCTGTTGATGTAAATAGCTTTTTTTCCTACTCTACACTGGGTATCCTGTGTGCTGCTGTGCCCCTGGAGCTCCTCACACTCAGACTGTGCCAGGCCAAGCAAACCCCGGGGCAGCTGGAGCTGCTGTCCTGGTGCACTGTAGGGTTACGCTTTGGCAGCTGCTGCTTCCACCACGGCCCAGGGAAATGGGGAGTTTTCTCGAGGGCTTCCGAGGGGCAGTGCCGGGACGGGGCAGTGCCGGGACAGGGGACAGTGCCGGGACAGGGGGCAGTGCCGGGCCGGGGGACAGTGCCGGGACACCCCCGGGGCAGTGCCGGGCCGGGGCAGTGCCGGGACAGGGGGCAGTGCCGGGACAGGGGGCAGTGCCGGGCCGGGGCAGCCCCTCAGGCTCGGGCCGCGCTCGGGGCCGCGCGAGCACAACCGCCCCAGGGGGTGCCGCCACAGCCGTGAGGGCGCGGGGCGGGCGCGGCTCCTGTGAGGGACTCCTGCGAGGGACACCTGTGAGGGACTCACTCCTGTGAGGGCGTGGATCTCCCCTGAGCCCCCGTGAGTTCCTGCGAACTCCTGTGAGGGCGCGGAGCCCCCGTGAGCTCCTGTGAACCTCCGTGAGCTCCTGCGAACTCCTGTGAGGGTGCGGACACCCCCGTGAGCCCCCGTGAGGGCGCGGCCCCCCGGCCGGCGGTGTCGGGGGCTGACGAGGACCCTCCCCATGCTGTGAGCGCCGGCCCAGCCTGGCTGAGGTGAGTGCCGCGGGGCTCCGCCTCGGGGGTCTCTCTCTGCCGTTCCCTTGCTCTGCCCGCGTCCCTCCAGCACTGACCCCTGCGGAGCTGGCCTGGGTGCGGCACTGGCACTCAAGAGAATGGGGTCCAGCTCAGATTTGGGTTTTCTCCTGGGGTTTGCACCTTGCTGGCCTTTAGACAGTGCATCCGTGTCCCCATGGCCATGATCTCTGAGGGGGGACACAGCTCCACCAAGAGCCTGCCCTGTGGAGAGGTCCACACTGGTGCTCCATGAGGCCCCCAGCACTCTCAAATCACTGATTTTTAAGTACTGTTGGATTTTTTTTTAATTATTTCTTCCCTCTCTGAGGAACAACCTCTCCGTAGGAATGGGAAGCCAGTTTTCTGGCTTGTTCCTCTCCCCAGAATCAAGATGCAGCAGTGTAAGGAAGTAGCACAAACCCCGTCTTCCCTTCACCCCTTCCTTCTTATTCCTTTAGGTCAATTATACTGTTATTTTAGTGGTTTATGCCTGTTGTTGAAGTTCTTTTCCTTGAAAGGGAGGTAAAGGCCTTTTCTGTCCCAGTACTTTGCAGGGTGTGCTGGTGTGGCAGAATGATTCCCCGGGCTTGGCTGCAGATTTCCAGCTGGATTTACCCAGGTTAGAGGTGTTGTTGGTGGCTGTGGGCAGCACTGGCAGTGCCACAGGCACAGGTTTGGCTGCTGGGCCAGGCTGGCCTGGGAGCCCTGAGGCTGCTCAGCCTGTCAGCACTGCCGGGTGTGCTGGAAAACCTCAGGGCTCAGTTTGCCCACAAAGACCGAACAACTGCTGACTTCGGTTTCACCTCCTGGGGAGGAGGCAGGAAGGGCTCCTGACTCTGCATTATTCAGTCTTGGCACGTGAAAGGTAAAAGCCTTTTTGGCATCATTTGCCAAAATGTAGGGAATGTGACCAGCCATAGCAATGTGATAATGAATTGCACTGAGCACAGAGTGATATATGTGCCATGGCAGCATGTCTAATCCAAAAATCTAGAGCCTGCATGGCTTGGCTTCTCCTGGCTCAGGAAGCTGCATGTCACAGATGCTTTCCTGCTGGCCAGTGGAGGATCTGCTGGGATGCCTCTAAAGGGAGAACTGGTTTTCTTTCTGAAGGGAGGGACTGTCCGAGGCTGCTCAGAGGCTTCAAAGGGGAAGAAAAGTGAAATATGACAAAGACAAGTGCAAGCTGTTAAGCTGGCTTTGTAAATGACTTCCCAGTATCAAGGCAAATCCAAGCCCTGGGTGTGCAGGATTGGGCTGCCATGCTTGCTGGACAGGCTGCTGCATTGCCAAGGGTTCAGATGCTTCCAAGCAGCTCCTTTCTCTCAGAGCTACCAGGTTAAAAACCCCTGAGAGACTGGACCACAGTGCTTGCAGCCTTCATGATGCAGAGCTCCAAGTGTGAGGTGTCTGAAAAGCAGGTCAGCACTTCCTAAGTGAAGGACCAAATGGTTGATAGATGACACTGGGAAAGGCACACTGATTCTTTCTTGGAGAAGTGCCTTGAAAGCAGCAGTTTGCAGTGCTAAGGTTTGTTCTGAAGATGGTATGTATGTACATACTGTATGTCTAGATAAAGCTCTGTACTCCCTGGAAACACAGCTTGGAGCACTGCTGGTGGACATAAAAGATGTAAGTAGGTGTAGTCCAAAAGACCCTCCTTAAATCACTCTCTTAAATCTACAGATAATGTGTTTTTTTTCTGTTTCTTTTTATGTCTCATGGTCTGCTGCTTCTCTGAAATGTGTGTGACTACTGAGAACAGAATATGCTGGGAGGTATTTCTTTGTATTTCCACAGAGGAGGATTAACCTGAGCGTTCTGGAACCAAAATGCCAGGAATGCTCTCTGTGGATACCTGGTGGTTGGGGCTGTGTAGCTGATGTCCTTTCCTGTCTGTAACAGGTGATGACCATTCCTAGTCTGCTCTGGCACAGCTGTTTGTGCCCCATCAGTGCCGTTCCGCGTGCCTGGCCACAGCTGTGCTCACCAAAGGAAAGCCTGTCTCCAGAGCCTGTGCGTGCTGACTTGTCACCGCGGCTTGCTCGGGAGAGGGCAGCAAATCGCTTTCCATCTCCTGTTTGCTTCTGCTTGTAAAATCGAAGTGAGATGTGGGCCGGGACAGGATGAAGGCAAGTGTGATGTGTGCCTGCCCAGAGGCTGACAGTGATGCTCCAGACTTAGCTGCCCAAGCAGCAGACATTGCTTTTTGAACCTCTAACTACTAATTTAAACAGTCCTCTCTTCTTGTTCCAAAGCATCAGACTAAAACAGAGGGGGAGAGGAAGGTGGGCATTATGCTGCTATGGCTGTGATGGAAATAGGGTTGGTTCTCTGTCTGATGATCTTTGGAGGGTGGAAATCCATCCTTTGGCGGGTGGTGGAAAATGCCCTTGCTCGTAGTCGCTGCGTGGTGAGAGCAGTGGGTTTCCACTGATGTGCCTGCTGGAGGTGGGAAGGTGCCTGGAGGATGGGTGGAAGGTAAGTGTGAGAATACCCCAGGGGTAGGTAGGATAGAGGTGCAGAACAGCTCAAAGTCACTGGGGTTGGCTCTGTGTGTCCATGGGACAGAAAATGCAGAGGCTGAACAGGCAGCTGTGTAAGCACCATGGGAATTTAAATCCTCTGCACTGGGAGGAGCTGTGGGGAGCTGAAATCTGGGTCCAGGTACTCTGAAACACCAACATCTCCTGTTAGGAATCTTAGCCCTTGGCTTGGTTGTCTCTCTGGGATATGATAAGGGCTGTGCCTGTGTTTGGGGAGCTTTTTTCACCAGGGCCTTTTACCTCCGGCATCCTCAAGCGCACCAAGAGTTGCTGTGGGTGCCCACATTTGCTCTGCATCTCCATTACCTGATCTTTCAACACAGTGTTAGCAAGCTGGTTTTTTTCCCAGGATGAGACTTTAATTCCCTCCCATTGATCATGGCCAAAGAAGAGAGCTCAAATGGAGATTTTATTCCAGAAACAATGGCCCCCTTATGTGCTGTGTTGTGATCTCTGTGAATGAACCTGCTGGTGAAATGAAGGCTTTTCCCCAGGCTGTTTTGTCCCTTTCTCAGGTGAATCTTCCTATTAGGTCAGCTGCCTGGATTCCTGCAGGGAGAGAAAAGGGAGGTAAAAGATGAAGTCTTTGTTCTGTGGGGACATGAGACAAAATGACAGTCAGTGGGACTTGGGCTTCATATTTAGTTTCCATGAATCCCCATGTGCCGCAGGGAGTTTGTCCACATTAAAACCTACAAAGCAAAGGGCCATTTCCTTGTGCAGCTGGACGTGTTTGTCTGCCTTGTGACACTTCTGTCCAGCTCCAGTCCAAAGCCTCTGCCCTGGGCTGGCTGCTGCCTTCAAACCAGACTGGTGGTGTCCTTCTGGCCTTGTCCTCAGCCTGCTGGGGGCTGCTGCCTGTTCTCTTGGTACCTGCTCTCCCCCACTGCTGTCAGCATTTCTCAGGTTGTGCATAAAACACAGCTTGCTGCTTTCCCATGTTTGGTTCTCTGGTGCCAGAGCTGCACCAAAACCACCAAACTGATTATTTTGATGATCCAGTGCAGGAGGCTTTGAAAGCAAGACGGTGTTCTTGATTACTTCCTCTCCTGTCATTCCCTCTTGCCACTATCCTCAAGAATGACGTTCTAATGATCCCTTTGCTTCTTTTTCTTTTTGCCTGAGACTTGCAAAAGTGCACGAGGCAACACTGTCATTTCTGTGCTGCCTACCCCTAAACAAAAGGGACCTTGCTCCAAGCGCTGCACGTGAATTTCAGTGTGCAAAGTCCCTGCAGTTTCCTGCAGCACCCAGGTGTGTTTTGTATCTGTCCATTGCTGGGTTTGGCCTGAGCGAAGGAAAGGACTGTAATGCTGTTTATTTCTGCGTTGAGTGAGTGAGGCACATGGAGAGCACTCCAGAGATGTGCTTACATCAGGTGAAGGTGGAGAGAGGCTGTGATTTGAAAAGCTGTCAGGAGCTGTATTTGGCCCTGTGCATCTCCAGGAAGGCTCCGCGTGCCGTGCGGTTCGAACTCTGGTGGTGCCCACACTCTGGGACGAGTCAGCTCCAGGTGGTGCAATAATCCAAGGCCTGCAGGGAAAAAGTGATCTGGAAACACCTGCTGAAAATGTGTGAAACCTGAAGGCAGTGCAGTGCAATCCTGGCCCTGCTCTGTTGTGCCATGACCTCAGGAACACCAGGGTTCCCTGAAGGAGCCTGTGGAGTGTGTGTTGGCTGTGCACACACACTGCCAAGGTGGATGTCTTTAAGGAGATCCAGGGCACGAAGGCCCAGCTGTGGGGCAAGGGCACTGCATTGTGCATATCTTGGTAGTGTAACATTTAGTTATGTACATAAGGCAAGTATTTCTGAAACCACACAAAGCATCTGAGTCCTGTCAAAATGAGAGAAAATTGGGGTGAAATTCGGGCACTGTATTCCCTAAACTCGTTCCAGTGCTTAATTAGCTGTGGAAAAATTAGCATATAATTTCAATCCCCATTTGTCTGTGAGTTTCCAGCATTTCTGCCTTCCCTTGCCTTTATCTGTAGATGTCTGTGGGGCCCCATGTGCTAGGCACTTTGCGTTCCCAGGGATGGGAAATTGTGAAATCCATGTGGGATGGGAAATTATCTTGGATGTTTCCCATCTTAGAGGGAAAAAACCATCTATCTTGGAAAGTATTCAGCTGAAACTCAGAGCATACAACTGGTGCATTCATCTTCATGCTCATCCTCCTGCCTACTAGCAACACACAACTTTCTAAATGAAAAATAACTCTAATCCAAAAATTGGAGCTTTAGTGTTTGTTAACTGGAAAACAGACATCCAAACAAGTCCACTGATTTATATATTTTTTTAATCCATGTCTTAAAAATAGATTCATATACCCACTGTTCCTCAGTCTTGCCCAGTTGGGGGTTTCACAATAAAAGAACAGTTCACTGAATGGTTTCCACCCACTGTATCTTGCACAGTGAAGAGGGTGTGTCTGCCCAAGTGTCTTTTGTTGTGTGAGGTGAGATGGAGCGAACAGAAAGAGGAGGATGGTTTTTGTTGGTAGGACTACCAATGACCTCATGGCCTCGTGGGCTGCTGAGAGGAGGTGGCTGCTGGTCATGGTCCCACCTGGAGCCAAGCTTCTGTGGCTGAATCGTCCTGCAAGAGGCTACAGCTTTGGTTTTGCTTTGCTGCGGGAGGGCGACCACCTGATGGGAGCGGTCCAGGGCTGAAGCATTTGGGGTTTCTGCCCTGGAAAGCAGAAGATTTGTTGCTCAGAGGCTGAGAGTTGATTAACCACAGCGATCCAGCAGGTCTTGGAAGGGCTCCCGGGACCCCGGAGGTACTGAGCTGCACGTGCTGACACACGGGGAGTCCAGCGCCTGCTGTGTTCCTCTGATTTCAAAGAACTGTCAGTCAGAGAGGGAACATCTCCTCTGTTGGGAAGCAGCTGAGTGCATATCAAACAGGAGCTTCTGCTGGGGTAGGAGGGCAGGGCAGGGTAGCCTTTTGCACGGAAGGGAAGGGAAGGGAGCAGGCGGGAATCCTGATGGCTGCTCCAGCACAGCCGTGGCCTCAGTGCCTCAGTACCCTAACCCTAACCCTAACCCTAACCCTAACCCTGCCCCTCTGAGCCGGCCGCAGCCCCAGCGCCGCTGGGCCGAGGGAGGGAGGCAGGGGCATGTGATGCTGAGCCCGGGGGCTGCACCCTGCCAGGCCCTGCACCCTCTGCAGCGGCACAGCAGTGCTGTGTAGGCTGCTGTGGAGGTGGGCAAGAGGACAAGAGGCTGTGAAGCCGAGAGGTTGTGTGGAACTGCTCTCCTTCCCGCTGTCAGAGCCAGCAGGAGCGGGGTGTTAACTGTGCCCTGGTTTTAATGACTACCCATTGGAAGGGACAACTTACTGCAGCCTGGGGCATATCCTGTACCCTTCTCTGGAGCAGTTCTGATCCTTGGGCCACGAGTGGATTTCCCCATGTTCCTTCTGTGGAATGAGATGGACTGTTCTCCACTTGGCAGTTTCCTCTTGGCTTTCCTGAGCAAGGAAGGTCTGAGCTGAGCACTACAAAGGTGAAGAGGTCCCTGGCAGGTGTGTGGAAGCTTTCCCTGCTGGCTCTCTGCTGTTGTGAGCTGCCTGGAAGAGCTTTCCTTGCTCAGCCAGGGAGGAAGAACCTCACTGCAGAGCTTAGCACCAGTGCTATGATGCTCAAAGCAAACAGCCCTCAGGATGAAGAGACTGAAGTCCATGCACATGACCAGGAGTGAGCAGAAAAAAGGGCTAGACCTGAGGGGCAGTTTCCTGGCAACAAGGAGGTTGATCTGGCCTTATTACTGAGTATTTACAAATGCTGAAGCAGCATTTGCCTTCTGAGCTGGCCTAGTTGTCTCCTCAGCAATTCCTACAGATGGAGAATGAGTGGCAAGAATAACAGAGGAGGGAGGATCTGGTTTCAGGCTCAGAGAGGAATGCCAGGATTTCCTTGCCTGTCTTGACTTTCTGCTCCTCCTGCCCTGTCCTCCTACCTTCCTGGCTAAAAAAATCCAGCCCTGGTTCAGAGTCCAGCACAGCAGGAAAGGGAGGCTCTTCTGTTGGAGTCACTGTACCCAAGTCAGTGTGTGCCAAACTGTACATAAAATAGAACAAAAAATACATTGGCACTGCTGCTCTTAAGCTTGGAGTGGGGAGAAAAGCAGTAGAACTTGTGGGCTGCCATAAGGCACCCTGAAGCTTCAGAGCAAAGCAGCTTCCGAGGGACTCTGTGAGCAGAAGGGAATAGCTGAAGTCTGTTTGATTGAGTAGAGTTATCAAGAAACTTAATCGAGAAAGTTAATCTCGGAAGTATGCTAAGTTTGAACATCTGTAAGTGCTTTGAGATTTGTGAGTGAAAAATGCTGGGCAGAAGGAGAGGATGTATCTGGTTCAAAGCAGGGGCAATGTAATACCTCCTGCCTACAGCTTGGCTATGCAGTGACTTCTGAAAAACTATTTCTTTGCTTTTGAAATACATTTCACTGCCCTAAGTGGCATGGTGTTCTCAAAATGTTATCCTTGGCTTGTCCAATGCCTCCTGGCCTCTATTCCTTCTCTTTTCCTTCCCTATTCTTTGCAAACAATTCAGTTTGAACCTTACTTTACTTTGTTTAGGTTTAGCATTTCCCTCAAATATTTAAGGCTATGATACTTATCTTGAGTAGCAAGCCAAGGAATCACAGCAATTCTCTGCTAACTTCTCACCATCCTTCTGCTACACAGAGGCTTTCCCAAGCAGATTTGTGAGCTCCCTGGTTGCTCCCTGTTCCGTCCTAACACAGCGTAGAGAATTTGGTCTCTAACCTTTTGGATGGTTGGGCACTTTAAAATAGCTGCAGGCACTGTTCATCCTTTACCTACCTTGCTATGACCCTCCTGTTTTAGGAAGGGGGAGGAACACAATTAGTAGAATAATGCTCTCTTTCTCAGGGATACTTATCAGCAGATCTCGGAGGGCTTTGCCAAGCTGGATAGTGGGTGCTACATCTATTGCAAAGATAGAGAGGCTGAAGCAGGGAAGGAGAGCCTGCTCTCCCAGAACACACCGGCAGCAAAGCTGGTCACAACCACCCCTGCATCTCACACCAGCTTCCAGGAAGTCAGAGGGAAGGATGAACAGCCCGAGGTGTCTGTCTTGCACATGGATCTTCCTTGTTTTCTTCTCAATAACTTGCATGCTGGAGAAGAGGGGACCGTGTTCTCCTGTTCTTGTCGCCAAGTTCCCTTAGGTTTTAGTGAGTCAGAGGCTGCAAGAGTTGACGTTTCAGGGTGACACCAGGGTCTTGGGAGCAGTGTCTGTCTCCAGACCCTGGGCTTAGGTGGGCAACTGCTGCCACCTTACACAAGTCTTGTAAAATGCTACCATGAGTCTTCTCAAAATACTCAGATCCTCAGTGCTACAGGAACGATGGGGAACAAGGGCGTTTTTTGATGTGTGGTGCAGTTGGGAGCTGCTACACTGGGAAGAGATCTCTCTGATCTTTTGGTCTTGTTGAGCATGAAATGTGTCCTGCAGTCTGGCAAGGTGCAGAACTAGCACAGGGAACAGAGGTCTCCAGCCTCAAACACACTTCACTCAAGCGTGCACAGAGATCCAGGACAGTGTCCTCTTGCCCTGTGCAAGGGGAGCCAACTCCTGCCTTCATCAGGTCTGTGTGGCCTTGGAATAACTGCATTTCTTTCTGCTGTGCTGCAGTGATGCTCTCTGCTTCCCCACTTGTGAAGCCCAGCACCCACTGAGGGATGTACCCCCAAGCCTCTCCAAGCCCTGGGCCGTTTCTCCTGTTGGCTGAGGTCCAAGGCAGTTGTGATGCTCAGAGGAGGGAGGGCAGAGTGCGTGCCTGCCCCACAGGATAACGTGTCTCCACCTACGCCTGGCATGGCTGTGTTTTTCCAGCTCTTTTGTGGTTTTGTTGTTCTCCTTTTGCACCCACAGGACCCTGCTCTGGCTGCAGCAGTTGGCTGAATCTTTCTTGTGTTCCTCCCGCAGGACCCAGGCACGAGCCCAGCCAAGCCTTTCATACGTGTCTGCAGATGGACCTTTGCCCCTATGGTTTGCCTGGCCCTCTCTTCACCCGTGGCCAGGCACTCCAGTGCATGAAGTGGACATTTTCCAGCCCTGAGCTGCCAGAGTTAATTAACCTTCAGCTAAGGCCAGGCCAGTCATTCTGGGAAACAAGATCCATTGGGCTGTGCATTCCACAAGCCTCTCTTTGCCTGGCGTCTTGTGTATCAGTACAGCAAGAATCTGTTTCTTCCTCCCTATGCTTGTGTTCTGGGATTGGAGGGGGCAGAAGCCTGAGGAAGAGAGAAGGGATCGAGTTCCCTGAGGTTCCTTGCTTCAGCAGCTGCCAAGAACTTGCCATGGGAGAAAACCAACCCAAAGCTGCTGGAGATGCCTTGGCTGTTCCTGGGCAGAGAATGCACACATACAGCTTTTCCCATCTCCTCTGAGAAAGAGCTAAGTCTCTCTCCTTGTGGCAGAGTTGTCTTTGTATAAGGCAGCTGGCATAGTTTCCCAGGAACTGCTTGGCATGACTGGTCATAATGTTGCTGTCCAGCTCAGTCCTTGTCCCCTCTCCTCCAGGAGAAAGCACAAGGTTTTCCTCTGGGGTCTGTTTAATTTGTGTGGTGCTGCTGGCCAAGCCCCTACTGAATAATGGTCTGGATGCCATCACTTTTGGGCTGCGGGGACCCTTCTGTGCCTTGAGTTCCGTGAGGTGCTGCTCTCCAACAGCCTGTGGACACAGGTCAAGGACTGACTGGATCTCACTGAAATGTGTGGGGCCTCAGTGGCAGAGTTCTTGGGGCAAACTGTGGAGCTGACTGTTGAATTCTTCCCTGGCTGATCTTTATCTTAAAACAAAGTCCCCCTTTTGCCCAGTGCCCAGTGCATCGTTGTGTTTCCACAGTGCCACCTGTGTCACTGTGCTTCATCCCGTGATGAGTGCTGGTGCCGGGGGGAACAAACCCGGGGTTGTTCAGTCTCCCAGCACACACATGCCTGACTCCTCTGGGGATCGGGCTGTGTAAGGTCATTTGTCTCCTCCCCAAAAGGCCCTGCAGAGCGCTGGCCAGACCTGTTCCCGTTAACTGTGCCTGTCTTTCCTTGTAAGAAAAAGAAGTCTAATTGTGCAGTCTTCCAAAAATAATAATTAAAAAGTATAAGCTTGCATGAAAGCGTGTTATGCTCTGGAGAAAGAAAGATAGGGACCTTTTTGACTGGTGCCGGGGCAGGATACAGAGAGTTGTTTGCTTAATGTGAAAAAAGCCAGAATTTACCTGTATGGTCTGCTCCTGTTTGGATAGAGGCTGCAAATCCCCCCCCCTCCCATCTAGTTCTGTGAGTTGCAGTAAATCAGAACAAGCTGAGAGGGTTTTTTTGTTGTGTGGTTGGTTGTTTTTTTTTTTTTTGAAAGGGCCTTGATTGTCCAGCTATTTTTCTCCCTTGGTGCTGCTTCACGCCACTTCTGACTTTGATTAATAGGTCTCTGAATAAAATGTTAATCTAACTAGGGGTCCTTGGCCCAGCCCCCCTGCCCTCCATGCCGTGCTCCAGAAATATCAGAGAAAACACACAGAGGTTTTGTCTCCCTGCAGAGCACTTGTACCTTTTGATTAATGGGTGGAAGGGCCCAGCTCCAGGTTTGTGGCATCTCTCCCGACTGCAGAAAAATAAGCAAAAAGTCACCAAACATGACACAGGGAAGGAAAGTCCCAGGAGCTGCAATGAGGAGAGAGAAAGGAGAGAGGGCAGGTTATAATTTGAGATGTACCCCGCTGTAAGCTTTGGTATTTGTGAGTCTGAGTTCAGACCCTCATCTCCACTTTAACCTTTGCTACAATGAGTTTGGACCACGTTGCTGAATTCAGCAGTTTCCAAGCTCTGGGATGTCTTAGCATCTAATATGTGTACCATGAACTACTCTGCACGTTGCCCTGGGCTGACACTTCTTGTGCATGTGTTAAGAGTGGCTAAGATGGCTTAATAAAAAAACGAGACCCTACACTTCAAACAGGACATGTGTTTTCCTTCTTCCCTTCGAACTCTTGCCCATTCTCTGAATCAGACTCCTCTAAGAGCTTCTGAAATGATCAGAAACACGTGTTTCATTCCTGTCTTCTGGCCAGTAGTGAATTTGGAAAGGCTGTTCCTTGTATCACTTTCATGTGGAAGCCAGACCTGATGGAAATTTGCTTGTTCCCTCAAGGTGGATGGTTTGGTGGAACTACATATATAGGAAGCTACTCATGCAATGGACTGTTGAGCAACTAGTCTTGAGTGGGTCATGAAGTCCAACTGAGCTACTGTGTTAGTCTGAAATAAAATTAATCACTGCAGGGGCTCATCAAAAACCCTGGTCCTCACGCAAGCCTTAGGTAATGATGTGGGATGTGCATAGAGTGTGAAGGAGATGTGCATGCCACCTTCCAGCTCCCTTCCCTTGCAACCCCTGTGTCCAGCTGTCAGTGCTCTCCCGTGTTCCTCTGTTTTGTGATGGAGTCACTGGAGCAAACTTGTGGCACTCACTTGCCAGGCACAGAGCTGGAATGTACAGGCTGAGCTGTGGGCAGGTGGGCATTCTTGTGTGGGCACTCAGAGTCTTGAACTAGGGAAAGGTTCACATCATTAAGAAAGGAGGGAAAAAATTTCCCTGAATATTCTGAGCCTAGATTTTTTGGTCAGTGAAGGGCTTTAATTTGTGCAGTAGCAATACTCCCTTGTGCCAAGGAAAAGTGCTGCATCCTCAATTACTTGAGAAATCTTTCCATTAAGAAAAATCAAACCTGGTATCAAGAGATTTATGCTTTTTGTCACCTGGAAGGAATCTGTGGAGCAGTGTGGTCTTTCCTGGCACTGGTGTGGGGTAGCAACAATCCCTGTATGGCCTTTCTTCTCTTGGCATCTCCCTGGACGGCCTCGTCAGTCCTTGACGTGCTTGTCATCCAACTCATTGACACCTGACATGCCCAGAGGATGTGGCCGGCCCTGCTGACAACAGCTTTGTGTCCCCGGTGATGGATGGCTTTGTGGGCCAAGCCTGGCCATTGTCCCTGTCTGTGGCCCTGCCTCAGTGATCCTTATCTCGGTGCTGGGCACCGGGCCCTGCAGTGAAGGTGAGCGGTGCCAGTGCTGCGGCTTCTCCCGTGGTGCGGGGACAGACAACGGGCATCCATCCCCTCGCGGGTGAGTGAAGGCCAGCTCTGGTGTTTATGCACGCCTGTGTGGCACTGGCTCTTATCTGAGGGAAGGCAGAGGCGAGGCATTCTTTGTGTTAGTCAAACAGGCGCTTGTATGGGCGGTGTGGAAGCGCCGTGTAATCACCATTCTCTGGCGCTCACACTCCTATCTTGTAAATCACCAATCCATCACAGCCCGGTCCTTGTATTGTTCTGTAATTAACTGGACAAACTACAGGAGCATTGTCATAGTTCCCCACTTATAGAGCAGGGACAAAGACCCGAAGGAAGGTTTCAGTCCCCTTCAGCTTTTTCCTCCTCTCTTGAACTTTTTTTTCTGTATCTTCTGATCCATCTCATGGCTCTAAAGGTGTCTCACCTGCTTCTCTGAATGAACACTTCTTTGCAAACCTACAATCAACGCAGAAAGAGTGGCCACAAAAGGATAGACCCAAAGATTTTAACCCTTCGTGGTCCGCTATGGGTGTGTGCACACGTGTTTACTCACTCCCTAGTGCAAGGGTCAGCTCAGTTCTGAACAGGCTTTGGGACCCTCTGCTAATGAAAACAGGCTACAGTTGCCTCATCCATTTCTTCATGGTAATGTGTTGAGGATTTAGCTCCTAGCAAACAGTCTGCTTCTGAGTTAGACACTCCCTGGGGCTGGATTACGAGCTACAAGGGAGATGGAAAATTTCCAAAGGGTGTGGTACTGCAAAGATTTGGGGAGTTACTGTTACTTTGCTGGTTTTGACCCAGGAAGGTGTTTAATGGCTTTCAAGGTTCCATATGGCTTTTAAGGCTACAAAAAAAGCTTGATGCAGGCTCTGGAGCCTGGAGGGAGCTGGCAGTGGTTCGGGGTAGGTAGTAAAGCTGATTTCTCTTCTGCAGGCCAGATGAGTGAGGCTGCTGTGCTGCTGGGCAGCATGGAGAGTTGGCTGAAAGGCAGAGCTCTCCCGAAATTGGGTCATCTTACTTTTGAAAGACTGTTGCTTTGCAGGGGTTATCCTGCTCCATTGCCCAGTGAGGGCATACGGGGCCATGGGTGGATCAGGAGAACCAGGCTACAGCTCTGCTCTCCTTGCTTTATCTCCTCACCCCCTCTTGCCTGCAGGGATTTCACTGGCTCAGAGGAGGGGGATTCTCTCACTGTGGCTTTACAGCACCTGGCACGCTGTGGCCCTGCTTCCTTCTGGGAGCTTTACACACTGCAGCACTACAAATAATAGTGGTTTATAGACCCTCTGTTCTCTTCCTCCACAAATTTTTAGAACAGGTCACAGTTCTCATGGCTGCTGCTTTGACAGCAGAATTTAGTCCTTTGTGTTGATAGTGTCATGCAGCCAACTTTACTGACCTCATGGGCATCCCTTGGAGCAGATTTTGGCTCAGAGGCTGAAGATCTACTTCCTTATTTGAGGTGTCAGGTAGGTCTGTTGGATGAAACGTGTGCATTTATGTTCTGGTAGGCCCGGCCTTTTAATAAAACCCAACAACATTGCTTATTTAACCTCCATCTCTAAAATCTTTTCCAGCTCTTGTGAGCTGTAAATTAGACCTGTCCACCCCATGGAAACTCTGAATGAGCGACCTGAGGCTGACCTCCAAGCCATGGGGCACTTCTCAGTGCTGCCTGCTCCCAGTGACCAGGTCACCTGTATTAAAGTGTGAGCACACTGGATCCCCTCTTGTGAGGCCAGTGGAGCACACAGTGTCTAAGCTCCACTTGCAAAAAGGCTTTGCCACTTCAGTACATTTGAATGGAAAGGGGAAGACCTGTTCATGTTTATTTTACAGCCCCTTTTATTGACTTGATTTATAGCCTCAGGCTGGGAGTTATTTGAGGTGTGGTCCAGGAGAGGGCACCTGGGAAGGGGAGATGCTGCAGTACCAGCAAAGGGAAACCCATGTGCTGTCCCTGCTGAAGCTGTGCTATGAGAGCAACGTTTCTGTCCTGTAAAAACCCCTGATAGGCCAGGGGCCAAGTTACAGCAGCTTCTCTTGCTAGGCTGGCTCTGCCAGAAACATGTGCCCCTCTCTTTGCTTTCAACTATTTACAGCATGTGTGTATAAATGGTACTGTGCAGCCACCGTACCCTTCCTGGGGACACCCTTCCTTGCTCATTTTAGCTTGGTTTGTGCCACGGAGAGCAAAGGGACTAAAGATGCTGCCAAATGAACTTCAGGGCTTCCTTCCTTTCCCAGGCTTGTGTGGAGCAGGTACTCAGCCTTTGCTCCCAGCACCCAGCCAGTCCTTGGTGCAGTAACTCCAGTTGAGTGGGGCGGAGCAGCCATGTGCTGCACATATGAACATCAAAAAAGGTGAGCTTGTGGAATGTCCCTATTATCTCACATCCCAGTGTTACTAAAAAGGATCACCTAGCCCACCTCTTTCCCTCCACATAATGCTATCCCAAAGCTTGGCAAGGGAGGCTGGTTTTCTAGGGAGAGGCAATATCCTTTTTCAGATAAGCCGATACAGCCAGAAAAAGCAGAAAAGCTTTGAACACGTGAACTCTTTTAAAGATCTGAGTGCAGTCTCACTAAGCTTTTCCATCTGTAGGATGTGTGACCTCATTTCTGGGCTTCAGTGGTATAGTTTGGGGATTACTGTCTTTGTCTTGCACAAGCTTGGTACTGAGCCCTGTCCTGAAGGAAGGAACATCTTGCAAGTGCCCCATGTCCTCTGGGTCTTAGTTATATTTGCACTACAGCCTGGTGATAAAGTTGTGCCTTGTTTGTTTGTTTTAAACTACTTTATGCTGCTTTTTGGAGGACCCCTTTAGAAAGAGGCTTGGCTAGAAATGAGAACCAATTTTGTAACTTAGATTTTGTCTGAATGGTGAAAGGAAACATTGAGATCAGCCAGGCCAGAGTGAGCAGAGCCTGTCAGTCTTGCTATATTGCTGCACTGGCCCTCTCTCTACCCCAGAGGAAAGGTCCAGCATTCAAAGGCTTTAGGAAAGACCCCTCTTCCTCTCTCCTCAGCCTTGGGGAGAAGCTGCCCTGCCAGACGCACCAGCAGTCCCCAGGAGCTCCTGCCCTTCAGCAGCCCGCAGTCAAACCCTGAGCCCACAGGCAGCTGAGGTGGGTGCTGCTGGACAAGGCAGCCCAAAGTGTCCTGCAGAGCATAACCTCCCAAATTCTCAGCCTGTTGGTCAGCCCTTGGGAGCTCTTCCTCAGGGGTCTCTGTTCCTAATTCATCACCAGCTGACACGAGCAGGAAATAAAAAGAGCAATTTACCCTCCATTTCTCCTGTTCAATGAGCCCTTTTCTTTAAGCCATCAGCCCCTTTATCTTATGCCATCAGAGTGGCTGCAGTACAGGTTGTTTTCAGCTGTCTCTGGACATCACTTGAATCTTCAGGGCACTTGTTTAGCCCCACTCAGATAATCCCCTCTTTCAGTCCGAACAAACAGTGCTTCTGGGCCCCGCTGCACTTCCTTCCCCATTGTGGGGCAGGACTGTAGGGCTGAGGCTCTTCAGTGTGTGCTGAGGGGGCTGCTCACTGCAGACAAACCCAGAGACCCTGGTGATTTCTGAAGTACTTTTGTCTGGCTGGAGAAGGGTTGGGAGTGGCAGGGATGCTGAGGTACAGAATGACGGGGCAATCATCGCAGGTGCACCATTTCACGGTGCAGCTTGTGTGGGGTACCCGGTCGGACTGGGGAGCGGGAGGGACCTTCTTGTGCCGAGGTACCGTCAGTGCCTTGTGTCGGAGCCTTTCCCCGCAGGCTGGCAGAGCCCCGCGGTGTTTCTCCCCCGCTGTCCCGTCAGGCTCGTCCTCCCCGCTGGTCGGCAGAGGGCACCAGCAACCCGAGACAGTCCTTGGGATGCGCTCGCTCTGCCCCTTCCCCTGGGCAGCGACGGGAGAGCGGACAGCCCTGCTCCGGGAGAGCGGACAGCCCTGCTCCGGGGCACATCTCTGCCACGTTTGCACACAAACGTCAGACACGGCTCCGGGGGTTGCTTGCACAGAAGGTTCTCTGAATCCCACCCTCCGCGCAGACATGGCTGTGCCCCGCTCCGCTCTGCTGCCGGCAGCTGGAACAAGTGTCCCTGGCTGGGTCAGATCCTTCTGCCTCTGCTTTGCTTCGTGCCTCAGGTGATCTTGGAGGTGTTTTACAGGGAACACACCCCCGGATAAGGGTGCAGCTCTTCTGCATTTCCCTGGGTGAATTCCTATTACATCGAGAGACGAGCAATTTAAGAGTAGGCACTGACTCAGTGAGCGCTCCCTACTTAGCCTGCACTTGACTTTTTCTAACTCCATCCCAAATCTGATCATCACAGCTCTGCTAGAACTGTTTACTGCTCGTTTCTACAGACGCAGATGAAAAGACACGCAGTACTGCAAGGGCAGCTTTGAAGCCGGACCTGCTGCAGTGGCTGGCACCAATGGTATTCCTTCCAGGCTCCTTGCCCTGCTTTTAAAAGCATGTGGTATCTAAAAAGACATTCCTTTTTTTTGTTTTTGTTACATCTCAGTATCGGACTTCCCTCATGGCCTGCTGAATTCCTCGTTGTATGGCCTTTTTAATGTAGGATCTGGCTCCACGTAGCACATAACTAAGCTACTTCTCCAAAGACAACCCCATTTCCCTTTTGCCTGGTCCCTCCTTTGCACTAGATCTAAGCTATGTGTAATTGCAGGGGAAGTTGATAGAAAGCTCAGATGAAATACATTTTCTTTTTTTTCCCCTGCAAATTATTTTCCCATCAGATGAACAGTGGAGAGCGAAGCCAGATTCCTTTTTCATTTCAGCCTGCTTGGCAGGCAGTGTGGAGACAGCCCTGCCATCCCTCATGTGTGACCCAAAGGAAGCAGCCCAGCCTTCGGAGCCCGAAGCAGTTGTGACTGTCAGGCCTCAGTTGTTCTTGGCACCCCCTGCCAGAGGCACGTGTTGCAGTGCAGCAGCTGCAGCGGAGCTGGTGATGATACTGCACCTTCTGATTTATGGCAGAACTGCCTCCTCAGCTCTGCTTCCTGCAACTCTGAAAGAATGGCACTGACTGAAGCAACTTACTCCAAGTTCATGTGCTGTAACTGAGATTGGGGTCAGGCTGACTGATGTCTCAGCTTTTGTTCCTTTGTGGGTTTCTGTCCCATTTTAATTCCCTCTATTGCTTTCCTAATTGTAGCTGACCACGGATGGGAACGAGTCAGGCATCTGCTCACACATGTCAGCTAACTTCCAAACCAAGTCTGTCAGGTGCTTGATTTCTTTTTCATTCATTTCTATGTACTGTGGCATTTTCTAGCTTGAACTAGAAAAGCAACAGAGGCTGGAAGGCCTTGGGGTTTCTTTTTCCAAATAGAAACATGAGAAAGAGTCTCTATTAGAGGCTATTTCTTTCCAGTCTTCTGGAGTGTTCTTCCTCAAATAGTACAAGCATAATTTAACTGACTTTGAGTTATGTTGGCTGACTAAAAGAAGGAAGATTTGGCTCATTGCTGGAAATGACAGATGATTTTGTAATTGTATTTAATCACTATTGATACTGGCACGCTGTTTAATTTGTGTAAGTAAGGAATCTTTGTACCAGCCTGTACAGTTATCTCAAATTTGTTGATTCTGTATAAATGCTGGACAAACTCTAAATGTGTGTTTCCAGAAATGAATTAAGTATGCTTTGTAACTCCAGAAGACAACAGTGCTGCTGGAAATACATCAAGCCAGTGGGTTGGGAATTGTGAGCTTTGTAATGTCGTCTGTACAGATCTGCTGGAAATGGGTCAAACTGGGAACATGTTTGCAGATGGAGGGGCAGGGCACAGAGAACCAATCACAGGTGAATTAAGTTTCTCTGGCCATGATTTAATGTTGTATAAGTTCCTCAGAACAGC
>JAWWES010000037.1:6232064-6258541 GCA_035583135.1 Lophotriccus pileatus
CTCTCTGCACATCTCTGCAACTCTCAGTGCTGGGTTTGTTTCTGGAGTCGACTGTCCCACAACAGTCTAGTTCTTCCTTACTGCCCTGAGCTCTCCCATCTCCACACTGGGTGGATGGTACTCTGGGAAGTGAAGCAGTGACTGGGCTCCACGCTTTGGGCTCGGCTGGTGCAGGGCACGTGAGCTCAGAGCTGAGGGTTTCTGTTGGCACCTGCTGTTCATCCACAGCTGGGTGGGTATTGCTGGAACTCTGACACGGGAAAGTGCTTTCAGTCTTCTGGGCTGCAGTCAATGTTTAGATTATACTGTTTGTTCTTCAGGGTGCAGGAAAATACTTCTAGGAAACTACTACTTCTAGAGCAACCTGGAAAGGAAGACTAATATATTACCATTGTGAAAACTGTGTTTCATTTCTAAGTGAGAGTCAGATTCTGCTATAGTGCCTTTTACAAGGTAGGTACTGCAAGAGCTAAGAAATTGCATGTTCTCCAGAAACCAAAGAGGATGAATTCTCATCTGCTTTGCACTTGGTGGTGTTTCGTAGGAGTAATCCCAGTTTGTGTGTGCATCCAGTCTTGCAGTGGTTATTGCAAAGTAGGAGTCGAACCCCATAAAGGTTAGGCTTTTTCTCCTGGCTCCATGACTCCCTGGAGCAGAGATCTGCCATTTACCACAGACACTGGCCTGCAGAGAGGTCTTGAGTCAAATGCTGTGAACCTGGGAAATATCTTCCCTGGTGGCCCAGGGTTGGTGGGTGTCCAAGACAGAGAGTTCCATGTTCAGCTTTGCCCAGTTTAAAATAGGTCCTGTTTGTGTAAAATGGTGCTGCTGATTATAAGGGAGGTAGGGATTACAGAACCCTGGTACAAAGAGAAACCCTGCAAGGAGGGCACTGCCCCAGCGGGGCTGTGGGGAGCGAGGGCAGAGAGAGGCAAGCGGCCCACACAGCTAATTGAAAGCCCATCTTCCTGTCAGTCACGGGGCTTGCCCATCAATCACTCTGGCACCAACAGGACCTGACATCAGCAGGGAATTAAATAAACTCCCCTCTTTAGGGACCTGCTGATGGAAAGCCGTGGGGGGGAGGTGAGCAGAGAGGAGCCGGAAGCGTGTGCGTGGGGGAGCAGCGGCCTCGGCGGTCCCCTGGGAGGGTGCAAGTCTGTGTCCTTCCTCCTTCTCAGCATGGACAGCTGAAGGGATTTGTCAAGGAGTCCCCAAAAGGGTGAATTTAAAGCTGGTAATAGACCAAGCTCGCCTCAGTTTAAATAAACAAAGTGCAGTGACAGTATCCCACGGTGAGTGCCCTGAAAGCTGAGTGATGCTCTGTGCAGCCGAAAAGTAGTTCTCACCCTCGAGTGAAATCAGTGCTATGGGACTGTAGTAACTGAGGTGAACCTGGGCCAGAGGGTCAGAGCAGAACACTGGGAAGGGAAAGTGGACTGGAGCAGAGAGTTAGCAACTGTGCCCCTCTTTTCTGCCCTGCTGTGAAACTGTGTCTGCAGTGAATTAGGGTGTGATGCGAGCTAGGACATTACAGATCGGACCTGCCCAAAATGAGGGTCTCAGCGCAGATAAAGGGCTACCCCAGCGCTGGCTGGAGCGGGGGAGTGTCCCTGTGTGTGCTTGTGAGGAGGGCCCAGCAGCTGGAAACCATTCGGTCACTGACAAGTCCCCTGATGGACCTCGACTGACATGGAGCGGCTTTGGTTTCAGGAAAGCCAAAGGGAACCTGTCACTAATTAGACACACAGCTAATTAACGAGAAGCAAACAAAGAGCAGCAGCTTGTGTTTTGGGAAAGCTCAGCTTTAGTGGCTGAGGACGCCTGCTCCTCCCTTTCAAACCAGTTCAAAAACAAACAAAGCGGGGAGACTTGCATTTCAAAGCAGTGCAAACACTGCCAGCCTCAGAAAGCCTTCCAGAAGGGATGGCCAGGAGTGGGATTTAGCAGTGAAAGGAAAAAGGGCTCTCCAGGTGTAATGAGACCTTCCCTGTCCCTAGATCAGGGCCCTCTGAATCCCTGGAGTGCATCTCTTATCTATTAGCTTTTAGTTTTTCTTTCTCCAAATAAACACTCCTGTTAAAATTTCGGGTGGGTGGATGGGGAAGAAAGGCAGGTGTGGAAACATGAGCTTCCATTTTGTGCTGTGCTGCTTTCCAGACCTTACAGAAGTGTGTGGTGTCTCAATTTAAAAACCTTTCCTTAGGCATTACTGTTATTGATACTGTATATATTTATTAGTGCAGGACTGGCTAGAAAGGTAGATCAGTAACAAAATAATCAACAATTACTTGGACTGTGTAAACCGATGCTCGAGAGTGGATGAGGCTCTGTTTGAGTGCTAATATCTTTAGTAAGGGAAGTGTGTCTTCGGAACAGGAGGAATCCAAAACTGTAATCCCAGCTGTGAGTCCTCCAATGACCCTGAGAAACCTTGCTTAGGGCCTGATCCTCCAAAGAGCCTTGTCAGGGTCCCAAGTCCTGCTCAGAGCAATCACTTTTCACTAACTCCAAATACAGCAGTGCTAGCAGGGTGCATTAACTGAATTTTGCAAAGTGCTTTGAACATGAAACACAGTAATAATGCCAAGTTATGTGATGTTTGGTGTATTTCCTAGAGCCATGCATGTAATTAAGGGAGAATCTCAGCTTTCAAAAACCAAGGCACTTTCTAAGCCTCCTTGTCATAGGACAAAAATAATAGCTGGAAAACAAGACTGAAGGTTAACAAATTAGGAGGCAAATTTAAACAACAACTCACCAAGTTGTGCTATCTTAATGTCATGGTTTGGGGAACAAAATCATTAAATTGAGCAGTTGAGTATGACTGTGTGCCTATGCTTTAAATATTTATTGAAAAAAATACATTATTAGTCTTCTTTGTGCATTCAGGATAGAAATTATTAAGTCCTTATCATCACAGTCTAATGTGGACATTCAGCCCAGCGTTCGTCCTCCGAGCAGTCTGTCAACAAAACTGTGTCTGTTTTCCTCCTCCATGTGGAGGGAGGGCTGTTCCTGTCAGTGGCTTCTTGGCTGAGCATCCTGTGGTCCTGCTGGGATCAGAGTGTCCAGCCCCAGGGTGGCTGCAGACAGTGACTCTGTGCTGGGATCAGAGTGCCCAGCCCCAGGGGTGGCTGCAGGCAGTGTCTCTGTGCTGGGATCAGTGTCCAGCCCCAGGGGTGGCTGCAGGCAGTGTCTCTGCTGGGATCAGAGTGCCCAGCCCCAGGGGTGGCTGCAGGCAGTGACTCTGTGCTGGGATCAGAGTGCCCAGCCCCAGGGTGGCTGCAGGCAGTGTCTCTGTGCTGGCCTGCAGAGCGAAGGACTCCTCCCTGTTTCAGTGTTCAGCTCACCAGTGTTTTTAACTCACTGCAGCCTCCTTGAGCAGCAGGAGTTTCCAGAGCACCTGGGGGCACACTGCACTGCTACATCACCACGTGCACTTAGGTTAGGAATTGTTTTCCAGCACTCATCTGCTTTTGCTACTTTGTGGCCTGATTTGAAACTGCCGTATACTGTGCTGTCAGCACGGGTGTTTATTGCTGTCAAAGGACCTGTTCAGAGAACCAGCAAAGCCACCACAGGATTCCTTCTTATATCATTTTGGCTCAGGTCTCAAATATGTACCAGCAATTAAAAAAAAAAAATAGAGAAAAAAGAAGGTGATGGCTTCAGGTTACAACAAGTAAGGAGCATATCAGCTTTTCCAGACACAGATTGATTTCGCTGTGCCTCTCCCCTGGAATATCCTTAGCTTCAATGAAAAAGCTACTGGAGGCAAATACATGAAGCACTTCATAAAGAAAACGTGGTGTGGCACTTCATTTTCTCTTTCTGGGATGTTACTTTGCTATTTTATTATTGAGACTGCAAAACCCCAGCAAGGTACGAAGCAGGATAAGAAGATAATGAGAATTTTCTCTCCAGCCAGCACACACTGGCTGGGGGCTGTTTCAGATGGCATCAGGTTTCTTTAGCCTACTCAGAGCTTGAAAATGTGCCCTTGATTTCAGCCCACAGGAACGTGGGCTTGTGCTGCTTTATTGTCTAATGGATCTTTCCCTTGATCTCCTCATACAAACACGTCGAGCATGTGCTTGGGTCACTTAGAGAAAACCGAACCCCACTCATGTTCTTAGAGTGTAATCCCTTAATATTGATTACTGTGCAGCACAGGGGCAGCAGGTAACCAAATCCATGTGGACTCAGGCTGGCAGCTGATCGTCCCACACACGCAGGGCTCAGCTGGTGAGCTCCTCACAGCGCCAGCACCGCTCTGCCCGTCGCTTCCCACTGGGGTGTGGAACACAGAACTCTTGGAGCACAGGGACGGGGTCACAGCAGTTGTTCATGGGAAGGGAGCAGATGCCACGGGGGATTTTACCAGCGAGTGTGTTCCTCTCTAGATTTATCCTGTGGGTATCTCATGTTTATCTTTTGCCAGCTCACGTTAGGTCAGAGTGGGGTAACCTTGAAGGCAGTGTGTGAGAAAAGTGTTTTGTGAAATGAAGGCAAGCAACTAATTATTAAATATATAGGGGGAGACCTAAGTATTTGTAGAAACAGCTTTCCAGTGACCAGAACAACTCTTGATTGGATTTTCCGTGTTATTGGGGCCATGTCTTCCATTTCCTGACATTTGTGGGGGTTTGGGCTCAGAGGAAGCCTCATTTTTCTCCATGGCTTTTGGGGACTATACAATGCAAATCTGAAATGGAAGTGATTTGTGGGGGACACATTATGAACTTGGGTCTGAAGGGAGCTAGGAATCCCAGGAACTGTTGTAGCCTGAGGCTGATTTCTAAATATAAAGTATCCTGAGATGATCTGTCATGTTTGACTGTCTCCTTGGTTCAGTTTAATGGGAGCTCAAAGGAAAATGGACTAATGGGAACCCTCACAAACACTTGAGTCAAGATGAGTGACTGGTTAAAGGTTTGGTCTACTGCTTGGTGACTGCTGGGCTATAAAGGGGCATCCAGTGGGGGGAAGGAGGGAGATGCCAACTGGCTTTCTACTCTGCTTCCAAATATAGCAAGTGCAGCTCTTGCCCCCGGCCGGGTTGAACCTCACATCCAGTGCTGCCCATGCAGTGACCGTGCCCGGAGCGTGAAGGTGCAGCGGGGATACTGAGGGAAACCATCCCCTAAGAACGTTGGATCGTGTTACTCCCAACAGCAACAGAAAGCCTTGCTCATCTGCCATGAAAGGGGCCAGTTCCCTCCTGTTTGGTGACCCAGAGTGTTTCTGTGAACACACACCCCCTCAGTAAGCTGCGAATTTAAAATCTGTGTTCCCAGCAAAAGAACTCAAATGATTTTGGCACCGTCGTTTCCCAGTTGGACACCTTGAGACTGGATGTTTTCGCATCATTTTCATTTGGGGTTGTTTTGGCATGAGTTTCAAACCTGAATGCATCAGTATCCCCAGGCTATCTTGAGGATCTGATCTAAGAGGCATCTTCACACTTCCCCTAAAAGGTTGAGACGGTATGTGCTCTTAGCTCATTTAAGACCTCCAGGTTTGTAATAGACTTGCACTTATAGGTCACTGAGGATCCCTTACAAAGAGTGACCTTGGCTGTAATGTCAAATGCTGCTGAGAACCATGGTAGCCATGGGGATCCTCGTGGCTTGCACTTTAAAATTGTGGTTTCCTTTGGGACAGGGCAGTTTCAGGGGCAACTGTGAGCACAACTGAGTGAAGGAATCAAAATCTAACACACTGCAGGGGTTTACATTGCAGGATTTTAGACTGCTGTTGGTAGCAGGTGAAGCGTTGTTGCTTAGGGTATATGACAGATTTGTTGCTAATGATTACTTCATTAGTAGCTTCATGTAGTTCTACACTCAGTATGTAACACCTGGATCTTCACCCAGACTTCAGCTGCCCCCTCTTCTCACTCCCCTCCAATCTGGAGAGATTATTGAGACAAGGTTTGTTAATTTAGCATCATAGAGTTGTGGAATAGTTTGGGTTGGAAGGGACTGCAAAAACCATCCTTTTCCACGCCCTGCCACAGGCAGGGGCACCTCCCACTAGCCCAGGGTGCTCCAAGTCCCATCCAACCTGGCCTTGGACACTTCCAGGGATCCAGGGGCAGCCACAGCTTCTCTGGGCACCCTGTGCCAGGGCCTGCCCACCCTCCCAGGGAAGAACTCCTTCCTGTTATGTAATCTAAACCTGCCCTCTCTCACTTTAAAGCCATTCCCAGTTGTCCTGTCCTCCATGCCCTGGTAAAAGGCCCCTCTGCAGAGGGAATGTTTCAAACCCCATTTGTCAGGATAAAGGGAGGGGAGAGCTGAGTTACCAGGCCCTCTTAGCTGAACCAACAGAAACAGAGGCACCAGACTGCAGCAATTATTCTTAAATCAGTCCCCCATCTTTTACTCAACAAACTGTTATAAGAAAGCAGCATTTACAGAGCAGGGAATCCTCAGTTTTCTTGGGACAAAAGCCTTGACAGTCTGTATTAAGAAAGAGAAATTGTGCCACCTTTTTACCATGTCCTGAGCAGAGCGGGCACAGAAGATTATTTCACTGGACTTCCTCCTACTTGAGACATGTTCAAGATAAATGTACACTGGCAGCGCTGCAAATAGAGGCTTTTCATGGCTCTCCATGTCCCCCTTCTCCCCACCTCTTTCCAGCTCCAACAGATGTGATCAGAGCAGGAGATTTGGTGTCGAAGTGACGTGGTTTCCACAAGAGCAGCCCAATCTCTGGGCGTTTGCAAACTCATTTCTGAAGCTGCAGTGCTCTTCAGAGACTGCACTATCAGAGTTTGGCTCTCCTGTTCCCAAATGTTGTTTTTCATGCTGTATGCTAATAGCCATAGCTGGGGCCACGGATTACAGGAATTTAAGCTGCCACCTTATAAAATGTTAGCAGAATCCAGTGGGACATTTAGAACACGAGTGAATCGGAGCCAGCTGGAAACAGAATACAGGAGGTAGATTTTCTCCTGGAGGGGTGCTAATAATTCCTGGTAAAGATCAAAATGAAGGACAGTTGGATTGGTTTTGAATATCCCATGGCTTTGCATGAAGAGAATCTCACTTCAGTCACAGCTTATTATCAGGATGGTTTTTGCTTTCAGGTGGAGCTCTTCTTCCCTGTTGTGTTTGCTCTCTAAGGAGTGTATTTGCATTGGGTGCTCTCCCCAGGGCACACACCCTGCGAATTGCGTGGCATGCCCAGAGACACCAGGGGCAAGCAGAGCTCTGGGAGGGATCCAGGAGTGGCTGGGACACTCTTCTGTGCTGGGGTAAGCAGTGCCTGCCCTCTGGAGCCCAGCACTGCCCCTGAATCGCTCTCCTCTGCACTTTGTGGCGTGGCAGCAGCACAGCCTGGATGTGGGGCACAGAAGAGCCCTGCGCTGGTTTGTCCTGCTCCTCTCCAGCTGTCCTTCTGAGCCCAGGGATCACAGCCCTGCTCCCAGCTGAGCAGGCCACCGGCACTTTCTCTCCTCACTCAGAATCACAGAACCAGAGAACTGGTCAGTTTGGAAGAGACCACAGTGGGTCTGAGAAGTTTTGCTTGACATTGTCCCTCTCTAAAGTTAGAGTGGTCACTTGTCTGGATTGTTTTAAACGTTTTAAAAGTTTTTCTAAGTTACCAATATCTGCATGAAGTTTTTGGGCAGTGATTTCACAACAAGGAGTATTTCCATTCTTCTTGCAGAAGGCTTTTTGCCAATTTTTTAAACCCTTAAGAGAAAATTTTTTGCAGGGGCTTGGTGAGAAAATGTTCTTTATTGTTTCAACATGTCTTGGGACAAATAGAAACTGGTCCTGAGGCAAGACAGTATTCAGAATTAAAATAATTCTCTTAAATATGTTATGCCAAGATACTGTTGATACTGATGTGTTTCCCAAAGTGTGCAAGGTACTGTTGGCTGTATCTCCATTCCTTTAAATGATACTGCCTTATTCAGTCGATTGGAAATGAGAGTAGGTGAATTTTACCTTAATTTTACTCCCTACAGACAGTAACCTGGAGCTGGTGTATCCTCTGTACTGGCTGTATTTTGCAGTGCTGGGTTCCCCTGGCCCATAACCAGTGCAGTTATTTATGGGGTGCATTGGTGCAAAGTGGCACAGCACGGTGGGTGCTTGGTTTTACCAGCACGTGGGCAGAGACAGATCTTACTCTGTGTGTGCACTGGAGGTGGACACCTTTGAAGGACTGTGTTGCTGTCTCCCCCTGCTCCCCCCGCGGTGTCAGGCACTGCCGAGGGTGGAATCGCCACATCCAGGTCTGGACACGGGTTCACAAGGAATGTCAAAGGACACCTGAGAAGCAGAGCAGAGCTGGAGCTTGGAGCTTGTGCCTTGGTGGTGCTGTTTGTGACAGTTCACAGCTGAGGTGGGGACAGGACCCTGCGAGAGGAGGGACTTGCCAGAAGCCACGAGGTCGGGCAGGAGCGACTGCAGGGCTCCCCAGGAGGGCCAGGGTGCCCTGCTCTCCGTGCTGGGCATCTCCTGTGGGCCAGAAAGGCACCTGGGCTTAGCAGCACCTGCCAGCTCAGGTGCCCTGAGTGTGCAGCCAGCATTCCTCAAAAGCACCGAGGAGCCCAGGGCTCTGCCAGCGAACGGGAGAGAGAAACACGGGAACCTGGGACGGCAGGAGAGGTGTCTGTCTGAGAGCAGAGAGGCTGGGAGGTTTCCAGGAGGCAGTTCCAGGCTTGCTGACATGTATTCTCCAGGGTGCCAAATAGCTCTGCAGAAGTCTGTGGTGCAGCAAGGCTGCTAACAGATATGGCTCATGGCTCTGTTCACCTGCGACACACATGGGCTACAAGGAAATGCTTGTACGTTGGATTACGGGACTGGGAGGGATCCTTGTTGTGTATTGTCAAGCCCTGGCTGTTCCCTCCCATCACCTACAGCAGGAACCTGCTCCGTGGGGACACTGCAAGTCAGCTACAAGGGTCCCCCCAGAGTGCCAAATCCTGACCCAACGGCAGGTGACAGAGCTGGGGAGCAGAGGGTGAGCTGCAGGAGCCTGGTGGGCTGTGCAGGGGGACAGCTCTCTGGTGCAGATCTGGGGGGGGAGATAAGCATCAGTGAGGATGAGTAACGATGCCACACAAGGTGAAGGAAAACTGCTTCCAGGAACGTGAGGTGTAAGAAGAACACTTAAAATAATGTCAGAAACAGTGTCTCTTCCAGCCCCGTAGGTATCTGGCAATAAAAATGTATTGATTAGCTGACGTTGTTGCTAACAGATGCTAACAAAGAGAGCCTGTATGAGGCTGATTTTTATACTGAATCATGGCTTGTGAATTGGAGCTACTGGAAAGAAATTCCAGAAGTCTTGTGGAATCACTCAATGTGGGCCCTGCTCCATTTCTGCAGATGATCCTCCCAGTAGAAACAGAGGGGATACTTCCCTCTTCTGCCACTCAGAAATACAAGTCTAATTGCTTCTTGGCAGATCTCTGCTCTGCCCTTCAGATGAGGATTGCAGGTCCCTCCTGCCCCATGGCTCACTGCAGCACATCAGCTCCTTCTGTTCAGGCTTTGGCTGTATTCATTTCTGGGTGAGTACAGATAAAGACCTCCAGTACAGATGTTCTGTCTTTGGAGGTTCTGGGACTTCTTTCATAGAAAATGAGGAGCTTGCTATTGAAACACAGTCCCCTGTCCAAGTTCTGGAGCAGCCAAATTCTGCAGCGTTTTTTCAAATTAAATCCCCACTGAAGTAAATTTTTCTTCAGACAAGGGGTGGAGAAGTAATTCACTCTGTTTCGTAGCAGCAGAAGTCCTTAATCCTGGCTTCTCAGCTGATATTAATGCCAGTCTTTCAGTTGCATTCACTAACACTTCGACTTTAATTCCTCTGAGGAATCTGTCTCCTAGATGCCTGAAGTAAAAGCCCAATCCCTGTGTCAGGTGGGCTTCTGCTGTTCTGTAAGTTTGATGAGAAAAGCAGTTCTTTATGGGGAGACAAATCAAAGCTGCCTTCTTCCAGGTGTAGATGAATAGGATGGGTAGAGAAAAGTGGCTTTTTAATGCAGAGGCGTGTGTTAGCTTAAACAAACAAACAAGAAAAAGAACAACTGAATCTGGGCATGAATTATAGCCTGCTTCAGATTTCAGTGTGTCACGTTTTGAATTGAGCTGAAGTACCTGTGGCTTTTTTTAAATTGCATTTGAACAAAAGTAAATACAAAGAGAAAGAAACCAGGACGGCAAAAGCCTGCAGGAAATTCCTCTACTGTAAACAAAGTCACCTTATGATTGATGTGAATGTACAGCCCCTTGTAAACATGTCTGTTTACTTGCAGGAAACCAGAAAGAACCCACATTGGGCGCTGCTGATTTTATCTGCCTTTGCTTAGACGCTTTTGGCTTCCAGTAGTCACTTTAGAGGGAGCACAGGAGTGATGGCTGCTCCCTGCAAAACTCGACTGCTGGGCTTCTAAAACCTGTGCCACGTGCTGCAGATGGGCAGAGCTCTCGGTGGCTGTCCTGAGCCTCAGCAGTGTTCCTTTGCAGAGGAGCTCTGATTTTCAGTGCACCCAATGAGGGAATTTTGTACCTCTAGAAAGGCAGTAATAACCCTGGTCCTACACCCACAGGTTGCTGAAGGCTCCCACTGAAAGCTCCCTGTTCTCACAAAGTTGTCAATGCTGCTGAGGTCGATGAGTTTTGTGTTGATGGAAAATGCTGTCATTGTTTGTGGGAGGTGTTGTTGTAATTTAAGGTTTGGTCGTATCTGAGAGTGAAAGCCTGGCCATGTTGGAGTCCGTGGGAAGCTGGTCATAACCTTCAGGGGGCTGCAAGTCATGGAAGCAGATCTGGATTTTTTCTACTGGACATGGCAGAGAAATGATGGGGTTATCAATGTCTCCTGCTGAAGGTGTGAAGGTATACTTTGCAGTACAGAGACAAAGCTGAGTGCTCAAGGCCTGTGTCCATGCAAAGGGAAGTTTTCTATTCTGTTCTCTGTTCATTTCCCAACAATTCCTACCATTATAAGGAGCTTTTTGGACCAAGTACAAGTACTGAGTTGCTGTCTTCAGTGTTCTATCCCAGGGACTTCTAAATCCCCTTTCACCAGAGGTAACACCTGACCCAGGCACGTCGCAGGGTTTATGGAGTTTGATTTCTCCACATGTGCATTACTTTCTAGTCACTGAAATGTAATTCAGTCTGGCATTTCCATACCATGACAGTCAGTTAGTTGAGATCTTGCTATACCTCATCACCCTCAGCTTCAGATTTGACAGCTCTGAATGATTTGGGAATTGAGTGCAAATGGCATTTTCCTAATGACCCCTTTCCCACGTTGCTGTGGATGAGTTGCACAGGGTGGATGCCAGGACAGGTCTTTGGAACAGCATCTTAGCAGCCCTGTCCTGCTGTAAAAAATTCCTTTCTTTTCTTTTAACCAGTTACTGATCTGCAAGAGGTTGTTCCTTCTCACACCATGATATCATTATGAATCTTTGGTAAGGGACCTTCTGAAGAGTTTTTCTTTAAAAGCACCGTATTTAAACACTATCAGCTAGATCATTCTTACCCATACACACACTGAATCCTTCAGAGAGCTCTAAGGGATCAGTGGGACCATTATCACATATTTACAATTAAGTCTGTTCCTTAGCATAGTTTCTGCTAATTTCCTCAGAACAAAAGCAAAGTCTACATACTCAGATTCCAGAATCACTCATAACTATGTGTTTTAGTAAGCAGACATTGATGATGCTCAAAAATTTAGTCCTACATCTTGATTAAATATGACATTTAGTCATTCTTTGTGAAGGGCAGTCTCTCCTACGAATATGTTTTCTGTTTTTGCACTTCTTGAAAGTCTCTGAGCATGTTATGCTCAGGGTGGGACAGCTGAGAGAACAGTCCTCATGGTTTCTGTGTAGAAGGAGTAATGTTTATGGACTGGGACTAGAGAAGAACAACGTTGGCTTCAAAGTTACAGCTTCCTAAGGAAAGTCCAAAGCCTGAATATTGGCTCTGACACCTCTGCCAGGCACAGGAGTCACAACAGCCACCTCTGGCTCCCGTCAGGGTAATGCCAGGGGTGACATCGTTGCACTGCTGCAGTCAGCTGTGCCAGTAAGAGTAATGAGCTGAGAGTAAGAGGAGAATTTGGGCTAAATACAGGGAAAATTATGCATGTCACAGTTCATATAGACAGACAGACATAATAGCTAAATAAATACTTGCTAGAGGCTGGTAGAGATTTGCTGCCCAGAAGGGAGCTGAAGTCAAGACGTGTAGGTGCAGGGTAGGGTGGTCTGTGTGTGAGGCAGAGCCAGGCCCTGAGCAGCAGCTCTGTGGTGCTGGGGCAGTGCTGCTCCAGGGGCAGGGTGCTCAGTGCTGGAGCTGTCCCTGAGCAGCAGCTCTGTGGTGCTGGGGCAGAGCTGCTCCAGGGGCAGGGTGCTCAGTGCTGGAGCTGTGCCCTGTGCTGGCTACAGGCGCTGCTGAGCAGCCTCTCACATCTTCACCAGGGTGCTCTTCTGGTTTGTTACGGCACAGAAGACAGAACAGGAGGACAATTTATGCCAGACTGAGAACAAACACTGCCTGATGTGGGTGGTTTTATACCTTGGAGGCCAATCTCTCAACTTTCTGACTTGTTTGCCCCCCTTCTTTGTTTCTGATGGGAAAACAACCCCGGAGGATGTAAATCATGATGCAAGTCTCTCCACCCCACGTAAAAGTGAGAAACTGCAGCGGAAGGGGCTGGCCACATGCAAGCAGAGAGAGATGGCAGAATGAATTTCTTCCTAATAAATTTGACACAGAGGCTGAGAGCATGTTTATAAAACCCTAACTGAGAGTAGAGGAGGGTTTGTATCTTTGTTTTTTTAAAGTGCAAAATCGGGGCTGGTTTATTGGGCCCGTGGGATTGGACAGTGTGTAGAAGGCCACCCATCTGGAAACCAGCTGATTGCTGCTGAAACTTTCTTCCCAGGCTCCATCCCTCCTCTGACAGGGTGCTGGGGTTTTATGAGAGGCTGACAGCAAGCCTTTTACAGACCATAACTCCTTGTCTCAACAAAAATTGCTATAAATTAGCTGGAGAAAGGACCTGAGGGGATTGTCCCAATCTGGCTCAGGGTCCCAAGTACAAAGTCAGCAATTTTAACAGAATAATCTGAGTTTTCAAATCAGTTGTGTCTGGAAACGACCGTTATGGGAAATGGGTGAGTGGAAGGTGGGAGCAAGAGGAGGTTATTTCTAGATGGTGAAAGTGTAGGTCGTATAAGTCTGTTGTCCAAAGACTTTTCAGGTTTTATAAAGAAAATCAGCTAGTCTTTGGTTCCCCAGGAATTCTTATTTCCTTCGAGCTGAAAGCAGCTTCTGTACAGAACTGGGACTCTGCTCTGAGCCTGGGGATCCAAAATTTGATAAGCATTCAGAAAGCCAGCTTGCATATGACCCTCACTGTGGATCCCATTTTCACAACAGCCAAAAACTAGTGCATCCTGGAACACTCCATTCCCATTTGAAGCCGTGACAAACCCCCCTTTTTTACCCAAATAACCAGTCTGATACTGGCTTGTATCCTGGTGTGGTGCCACAGTGCCCAGAGACGTACAGGGTGCAAAGAGATTGTCTGGAATGACACCCTGAACACAGCTGAGCACTGTGCCTGGTCCTGCTTGGAGCCTGGGATCAGTGGGGTGACGCCACATCAGAGAAAGAACCTGAGAAAGCTTTTCAAAGCAAGGAAGTTGAGTACAAGCTAAAACTTTAATAAGTACCAAAAATCTTTGTTCAGGAAATTAAGTGTTTTGGTACACCATAGACAAGTAGTTACGTTATTAAATCCCCAAGCAGTGTTTCCAGGTAAACAGACTGAATACTTTCTGATTACAGCTGTTTATGGCTACAGTTGTTTTGGAACTTTTGAAAATATCAATGAAATAGAAGGGGAAAAGTGCCACTAAAAAGAATCAGAGAGCAATTTGCTTGGGTTGAACATGACAATTGTCAGAGCAAACTTTTGCAGCATATTTTCACTCTTTATGACAAACTGCTTGGCCGTTCTGTTGCACACAAGTCTCATGATCTTGATTTTTGCTTTCCAGGGTGACAGAGCCAAGCAGTTGTGGAAGAGGATGGAAACCCCTTGGACTTCTCGTCTTGGAGAGAGGAGGACATGCCTGAGAAATCAGGAAAGGACTAACTGTAAGCAGGGAGAACTGCAGGGGCACTTCTAAGCCGAAGGACAGAAGGAGAGGAGCACTGGCCACCCTGGCGGGATGTTCTCAGCGTTCCGGGTGTGAGCGGCTCAGTGACCCGCCGGCAGCAGCGGCGCCCGTCCGGAGCCCTCCGAGCAGAAGACAGCACCAGGTAGGCTGGAGAGGGCTTTGGGTGGGCTCCTGGGGCCTGGCAGATGCTCTGAGGCTGTGCAGCTTTCCCGGTGCTCTCCCATGGCCTTGCCTGGTTGCTGTGGTTGTGCAGGGCTGGGCTGGCTGTCCTGAGCTCTGGTGACACTGCTGAGCTCTGGTGACACTGCTGAGCTCTGGTGACATTGCTGAGCTCTGGTGACATAGCCGTGGTTGTGCAGTCCTGAGCTCTGCTGACATTGCTGAGCTCTGGTGACATAGCTGTGGTTGTGCAGTCCTGAGCTCTGCTGACATTGCTGAGCTCTGGTGTCTGGCACTCGGCTGTGCCGGTGCTGTCTTTGGCATGGTGTGGACAGCAGGAACCAGGACGTGTTGTGGTTCAAAGATGCTGCTTTCCCTGCTCAGAGTTATGTCTGTTCTGCTTTTAGCCAGAAAGTGTTTCACTTGTGGATCCAACTGCTGCTTGATCTGCAATAAGCAGTTATTAGGACCCTTCCAATCCAGTCTGGCTTACAGGGGGTGCTGCCAAGGATCCGTGCCCAGCTGGAGCAGAGACCAGCAGGGCAGTGTCTCCAGTTGGGGCTGTGCTCGTGTGACCCTCGGGGTGAGTGGGGTGTGTGCCTGCTGTGTGGTTGTGCCCAGGGCTCTGGGACTGCTCTCTCTCCCCCGAGGTACAGCTGGGGAAAGGCATGGGTGGCAACTCAGTGCAGAGTTTTGGATATGTGGAAATTGAAGCAATTTGAATTTGGAATAAATTTCTGAAGCTATTTGCAGGAACACTTGGAGGCTCTCAAAAATGTAAGAGAAAATACACACTGGCAGTGTGTGAAATGTCTTGGTAGAAAGCTTAGCACAAAATAAACCAAAACTTTCACCAGCTTCCACCAGCTGGAGCTGTTACTGTAGCTGCCAGCCTGTCTTGGTTCAAAATTGCCTACTGCTGGTTGATCTGCAGCACTGTTGGGGTTGAAAGACACAGTCAAAGGGAGTTCTTTAAGTTCTCAAAATGTATTATGTGTGAAAACATTCAAATATACACTTAATTTAAAACAAAACTGTCAAGAATCAGGGGTTTTTTTGCTGTTTGCAGACATGCCAAGAACTGCTCTCTCCTGCAATAGCTAATTCTATAACTTAGTCTGAGCGGGGCTGTTCCAGCTCCTCTTAAACACAGTGGGAAACTGCTGGTGGAAGGTGGATTGGGCTCATCTGGTGCCCTGTTGGAATTGGTGGGGATACACCAAACCAGAGCACAGGTAAGAGCCTCAGCCTGTAAATTGGCTGGGGCAGGGACTCTGTTTGTGTGCGTTGTACAGTGCTGAACACGTTTGTCGACACTTCGGGAATAATGAATAATGCCAGTGTGAGGAGGAAATCTCTCCACTCAACCCTAGGTGTTCCTGCTGCAAAGTGTTGAAAGAGAAACACAGAGCCCTGAACTTTGAAGACTTGGCAGGTGAGAAGAAGGAAAAATCTTTTCACTTTACGTTTAAATTTAAGCTTAATCTGCATTTGTTGGGTCTGGTAGAAATATTTGAGCTTTTAATTTAATGTTGTTGATTTTGGGAAAACTCCTTGGGATGCATGGCATGAAAACACCTTAGATATGAGGCAAGGTTTTGATTTCATTTCTCCTTTCATCTGTTTTCCATTACAAACCAGGCTAATTGCAGTAAGATTCTCTGTGGCAAAAAATACCAGGGGAAGTGTGAATTTGGAAGTTTTCTCACTTTACAGTAACTATAAAACCAGTCAGCAAACAGGCTTTAAAATGATTTAGTGCAGGAGGGAGCAAAGTCTGGTTGTCTTCATAGTAGCAGGATTTCCCTGGCACTGTCAAGTTTTCAAAGCTCTCAGTTCAGCCTGTTCATGTTTATAGCAAAGCCTCCTTGCACACCAGTTGTGTTCATTCCTGCTTTAGAGACCTGTAACACTGAAGCACAAGCTGGTGTGCCCCTGGTGTGGGAAGTGCCCACAGTGACTCGCTGATGGATGACAGAAAGCTGCTTGTTCAGACCCAAAGGAGGGGGGCAGGCTTCAAGCAGTGCTTGAGGAGCAGGACCGAAGGGACCTTGGCATGGTTTTTGCTCTCGTGCTATAAATCTGGTCACTGAATTTTAAAACAGTGCCTCTAACAGTGTTCTGGGAATAGGATGGAGCAGCGAAAGGGAAGGGTATCTCCCCTGCCAAAGACAGTGTGTCAGGAGTTTATTGCCTTGGTTACACTTTTCTTTGGCTACAGACTTGTCACAACTTTTGTTTTATTTCAGACAGTGTCTTAGGGTGGGTCCCAGGATTTTAAGCTGCCATAATATGAAACTGGCATTAAATGTCTGCCCCACAAAAAATAACATTGGGTTTGTATTTGTGCTTTATTTTGCTATCCAGGGTTTTTTTTTGTTAGAGAAATATTTGAATCCACTTTTGCTTTGAGAAAGGTAAATTAAACCCCAAGAAACCTCCTAAGAACACCCTATGTTGTTGTGATTTACCCCAGGGTAGATTTATAGGGAAGGTCTTGTAGCACTGAAACGGGTTATCATGACACACTGATTTGGAGGTGTGTGAGCATAAGAAACTCTGCCCTGAAGTGTCACAGTGTGTCTGTGGTTTTGCTGGGGTGAGCTGGCCCATGGTCCTGCTCCTCCCTTCAGGCTTAGCAGGAGGTGAATGCCCTGGTGACAGTGACCTGAGACAGGGCTGTGGGACAGCTCAGGTCTGCCTAGCTTAGCTTTCTGTCTTGCAAGATCCATCTGCATCATTTCTTAACAACACCCAGGACCTTCAACGTGAAAAAATCAGAGCAATAGATGTATCAAAAGCAATAAAAGAACAGAGCTCCCTTATCTCCATGAGAAATATGGATTCTTTGCATTTTTCAATGCATACAGTGTGTTTTTGGGAGCTGCCCTGTGGACAGGGCTCCTGTGCTTTGTGCTTATCAGCTCGACACGCTATTGTTCTGCCCGTGTTGACATCACTTGTGTAGCTGTTGAGAGAAGCAGGAAGGAAGCTGAAAGGCCAAGTGACTTTCAAAGCAGTTATCGTGATGTGGAAGAGGGACAGTTGTCACATGAACAGTGACAGAATTGACAGGGCTGGATCTGATAGTTTGGTACTTCTGAAGCACCAAGTAAACAGCAAACAAGCAGTTAAACAGAGATGAGGAGAAAAGAGCTGTTACATTTGCTGTGTTCAGGTTGACTTGGGAATCCAGGCTCCCAATGGATGCTGCTAACTGTTTAAAAAAAGTCTTTCTTGCATTGCATGGATGGAAACATGCTGCTCCTTCTGCAGTCTTTGTGTTTGTGTGGCTGGTTGGGCTTAATATTTACATGTTAAAAAACCCCCACTGATCCTTGTGTAGTGGAAAGTTGGGTCTGAAATGTGCCACAAAAAAAATCTCTCCAGGTGACGTATTGAGTTGTCATTAGGAGGAGATTCTGCACCCTTGGCCCTGCTTCTTGTATGGCTTGGACTTAAGCTCTGCCAGACAAAGGTATTGATTTTTGGTAGTATTTCCTATATCCTGAAGGATGGAGCCTCTCCTTTAGAGCTGGATGTTACTCCCTGTCTTTCCCCCAAGAGCCACTGTCATGCAGTAGAGGACAGTGCTAATCTGGCAGAGAGCTACATCAGCTGGTTGAGTGAGTCCTTCCTGTCCTTCTTGCCTTAATTGTGCATTTCATTGGAGATCTTCATCCTCTCCCCTTCAGTGCCTGTCCAGATGAGGGAAGTACCAGGTCCCATCCCAATGCTCTTTGGGCCTCCCTGAGAGCTGCTTGTTGCTGGTTTTGAGATGCCCTGCTGATTGCAGGCCTGGCAGAGAGGAGCTTTGTTGTGTAGGCTGTCCCCGCTCTGTGCCCTCCTCTGGGGCTCCACGTGTCCCACAGAAGATGTGGCCCATTTGTGCGTTTCCCCGTCCTGGGGAGAACTGCTCATAGTGAGGGTGATCTGGGGGGTGGTGTTTTGTGGCTCCACTATTGCTTCCTCCTGCAATCTCCCGTGCTCTGGCACAGGGGTGTTCAGTGGCATCCTCGGGTTACCTGCACGATGACCGCTGGTACCCTCTGGTGAGGACTGGTCAGAGAGCTCAGTGCAGGCTCCTCAAGCACAGCCCTTGCTTCAGCACAGAGCCAGTGTGTGGGAGCAGGGCTCTCCAGAGCGGGCTGGAGCTCAGGGCTGCCCTGTGGGGCCAGGGCTGGGACCTGCCCTGGCAGTCGGGGGCACAGCCCGGCTCCTGTGCCGGGCTCGGCTCTTACAGCCGCACACGCGGGCCCAGAGCACCTCACCCCTCAGCAGCCCAGCCGGGGTCCTTCCTCTGCTGCTGGCAGATGGATAAGGAGGGACTTTCTTCCTCCACGCTAAGTGTTGCTCTGATTTACTGCAGCTCTTCCCAGAGCGCTTCCGGAGGTCAGAGGGCTGCAGACATTAGGCCGTAATGGCAGCCCCGAGGTCATGTGTAACCAATACGATGGCCCTGGTGCCGAGCAGCGCGGCTGGGAGTAAATAAACCTGTCCCCTGCCTTGCTTTGTAACACCTCTCACTAATGTGACACAGAGAGCAGGAGGGAAGAATAATGGATGCTTCTCATCAGAAGAAATATAGTGCCCAGTGGCTTGTGAAGCGAGCGTGTTTATCTGTTATTCTTGCAGCCGCTACCCTGCGGGGCAGCTGTGCTGCCTGGGCAGGCTCGGGCCACGGCGCCTGAGGGCTGCATTGCTCAGTCCTCCTCGCCCCAGCCTTGCTGTTTACCTTTTGTAATGGGAAGTTAGAACATTTCTGATGAAATTATTACATTTTAGTTGAAAGAGCACTGTAAAAATCCTGTACTGGGGTAATAGTAATCTATATCCATAGGCCCAGGATCATTCACAATCAGTACAAATTTATCCAAGCTGGGTTGACTGTGCTGAAATTGATGATGGTCCTTGCTCCAGTAACACTTGAAAACTGCCCAGCTGCAATGGCTGCTGATAGAAGGAATTAAAATTATGGGTGTGCTGCAGGCAGAAATCCTTTTGGAAGTAACTGAAGGACTGAGTGCCATATGCAGGGAAGCAGACGCAGACAGCATGTCCTACTGTATGTGCAAATGAAGGGGCTAATCCTAAAGGCAACAAAATTTTCTGCATTTCAGTGCAGTAAATCCCAGTAAAATCCATGTCAGGGCTCTCAGAGGCTGGCTCTGAGGCTTGGCAGCTGTGCTCTGCTGCCCTGCGTGGCTGAGCAGCTGAGGCTGGGCTGCCACCGTGCTCTCCATCCCGCCCGTGCTGCAGCCCAGCAGAGCCCCGGCAGAGCCCAGGGCACAGCCACAGGGATGGAGGTGCCACTGAGGTCCTGCAGTGCTGACAGCCTGTGCTTGCTGTGCACTGCCTCTCTGATCACCTGATTGTCTGATGAGCCCTCCCGGTACGACCCGCTCTCCTTGAGCCGAGCTGTGCTCACAGAGCCCGGAGCAGTCGTGGGCACGGCATGAAAGCCACCAGTGCAGCGTCACCATGAAATGGGCAACTGCCATTCCTGGGGGCATCTGGGAAGCAGTTCCCAGCAGGACTGGGGAAGTGTCAATGCCATCTAGAAGGTGTGAGAAATCCCACCTTTAATAGTGTGGTCAGTACTGGTTGACCCACACCCAGGAGAGGTATATTCCAACTGCAGAAGGTACACAGATGACCTTCTAAAATGATCAGGAAAATGTACTATTTGTAGATTTTATATACAAAATTTGGCTTATTTGTGACTGTACCCTGATGGTACAGTGTGAACACATTCAAGGGAAACAAGTGATGTATTCACACTGAAAGATGGTGCTTTGTGTTTTAGTGAAGGTCTTCTTAAGGACACGTAAGCAAGTGGGAGAAAGACCTTTGGATGGGGCTTTTTTTCACCTTCTTGGGCACTTAGTAAAAATCTGGCACACCCACAGGTTCTGCCCAATTACACCCCCCCACACACCTACTCTGTAGAAAATGTGCAAAATAAAGTTAGGCAGGGTACCTTCCCCCAGGTGTGGGGCCTGTGTTGTGTGTAGTTGGGACGGTGGTCCAAAAATCCCAGGGAAATGTTTTGAGCTCAACTGGGCAGGATTTTATAGGAGCTCAAAAGATGGGAAGCAGTCTTTTTGAACCTTACTTGAAAACAGTGGCTGTGTGTAGCACCTCCATTCATCCCATACCCGCCCAACAGCACCTGTCATCAAGAGGTGCTCAGAGCTCTGACTCCAATCCAGCTTCACGACTGGACATCGGGTGTGTTTGCCCCACTGTGAACGCTCCGCACAACACGAGTCCCGAGGACAAGGGCAGGCTCCATGGCCTGTGCAGCGGTTCTTTGCCTGGTGTTGCCCTCTCAGCCAAGGGCTCTTTCCAGAGGCAGCAGGAGCAGGGAGCCGCTCCGTGGCCGGGGATCCCGCGCGGGCTGTGCCGGAGCGCCCCGGCACCGCTCGCGCCTGAAGCCGCGCTGGCAGCACGCAGGTGATGACAACAGGCCTCCAAGGTACACAAACCAACGGAATAAAACGTGCTGAAAGCCAGCGGCAGGTGAACTGCTGAGAACAAACCCGCCTTCGAGGCAGGCTGGGCTGTGGCTGGGCAGAGCTTATCATCGAGGGTAACACACGGTCCTTTTCCCTGTCCTGCCCAATGCCTCCCTCCCAGCTTTCAACAGTTGTTTGATTACTTGTGTGATACAGCTACAGAAAAGAAATTATTAGCTGCCCCCCTTCCTCTTTCAGAACAAAACAGAGAGGAAGCAGCTCCACTGCTCAGTCCAGCAGCCAGGTGCTGTTGGGTGGCTGGTCTCTGCTCTCTTCAGGAAGGTAAATATTGGGCTAGAGATGATTACAGGTGTGTTCAGAGGAGCACCACATGGCCGCAGCCTCCACGCCGTGCCGGGAGCCCCTGCTCCAGAATGCATTTGCATGGCTCCCCCTGAAGCAGCTCCTGCTGGTGTGTCCTCTGCAGCAATTGGCTTGAGCCTCCAGTAAACATTTGGCTCTGCCAGCTGTCAGTGCAGGTAGGGAGATGATCTTTGCAGGGGTTGAAGTGGTGTTTGCCTTCTGCCCCAGCCTGGTTAAAGACAGCTGTGTTAGGAAGCGAGCAGACAATCCAGCTGAGATGGGCTGTGCTCCGAGGACCGCTGGTGTCAGGAGGAGCGTGTGCACTCCAGCGGGCTCTGGAGCATTCTCCTCTCCTGCCAATTGCTTGCTTTACTTCAGTCGTATCTTCAAGGAAGATTAATGGATTGATAGAAACTCTGGAAGTGTTCCCTGTGGCAATACACTTCCTAAAGCACTCTGTCTGTACTTGCTGTTCCTGGGTTTCACTGCTGTGGAGAGACAAGCCCTCCTGCTCCCAGTGAAGAGCTGTGCAGAGCCCGGCTGGCTGGTGTTCACCTTGTGGTACCAGCCCTGCCCGTGTGATCTGTGCTGGGCTGCAGCAGACAGACCCAGCACAGAGGGTACACAGGGAGACCAGATGAAGTGGTGTGAGGGGAGCAGAGGCACAGAGCGGTGCAGCACCGGGTCAAGGTCCCGCAGCAGGTCAGAGCCGATGCACCGCCAGCCTCACACACTCCTCCTGCAGCAAACACAGGCACCCTCTGGGAAACAGCGGCTGTTTTAACAGCTGCAACTTCGTGAGGGATGGATTCAGCTTTGTGATGCTTTCTTACAGCTTCTTAGTAGGAAAATCAGTGCAGCACAATGGAAACTCAGGGTCTTTTTGGAACAGCTTAGCATGGTGTTAAATCGGCTTTCTACCTGAGCAGCACTTCAGGCAGTACAGAGTTCCACAGGAAAAAGCAGGGCCACTTCATTGCAACTCCCATAGCTGCAGGGAGAGGAGAGTAACTCTGGAATATACATATTTTTAGGGCTTCTCTTGATCCAAGTGGAGCTCGGGGCTGGCAAGGCAGGGAAGCCTTTCTATATTTTGTCCCTGCCAGATACCTGGGTGGTATTGCCCAATGATGAAGGGAATAGAAGGGGACCCATTTATCATGTCTTCTATTTTCTCTTTTTATTTATTTTCCTTTTAAAAACACATTAAAAAAATTAATTCAGTGCTGGGGAAAGGTGACAGATTAACAACCCCAGAGATTTCAGTGCTCTGTTTATCCTCTGAGCAGAGAGCTGTAGGCATTCCCAGTGCTGCTCCAGTGCTGTGCCCCAGCCCTGACCTTACGGACCAGCTTCTGAAAGAGCAGCTTTCCCCATCGCTCCAGCTCCTCGGACCCACCGGAGCTGCTGCTTGGCTGGAGGAGGGGGTGCTGCTGGCAGGGTGAGGCTGTGCCAGGGGCTGCTGCAAGCACGGAAAGGGATGATGAGCCACACTTAGCAACAAGCTGTGTTTGTGCAGGGCAGCTCTGGGGCTGCACAGGGACATTGCTCCCAGTCCTCCAGGCCAGGCAACACATTTTGAGGTCTCGGGCCTCTTCACTGTCCAGGCTTTAGTCTTCTCCCTTCAAGGAGAGGAAGAAAGTTAATCCTGCGAGAGCACAATTAAAAAGGCTTTGGGATGCCCACGTATCTGTGGATGGTACTTTTCACCTCACTGTGCAGAGTAGATGATATTTTCCTACCAGCATATAGAGTAAGAAAATCATGTAGCCGAAGGGTCTGGGCATTTGCAGCTCCTGCCAGCTTCTGCAGAATTTTTGGAGGTGCTATAATTGTATGTTTTTATTTAGGAAATAAACATGCTCTGTGAATCCTAACACTAGGTCACCAACTTTGAAAAGGTAAAATTCATCCCCCACCCCCCAGCCTCTCTCACTGTCATACTTGGTTAGATTGTGTTTGATAATTCTCACTACGGGTCATTTCAGTTTCCCGCCATAAAGGCCGTGTGTAGTTCCCTTTTCATCGGCTCTGGTGTTTGGAATAACCCTTTGCAAACAAGGTATTTCCCTCTGCTGGCGTGTTTGGGAGCAGGGAGGAGCGTCCCTCGCCGAGCGGTGCCCGTGGGTGCGTGGGGGTGGCACTGTGGGGGGCCAGGCTTCGAGGCCACAGCGATACCTCCCTGCAGGAGCACTGCCCCTCCCCACGCTGAGCAGTGACATTCCAGGACATGCATTTGGTGTTTGAACTACCCTGTCTCCCGGAGCGGGGGACAGGGCTGGGACAGCGCTGTGGGGGGCCCTGGTGTTGAATCCATTTGGCTGGTGTGCCCAAGGGGCCTTCCATCATCACCTGCCTCTGCCGGGGCAAAGCATCCCCTGCGCCAGGTGGTACTTAGGAATTGTATCCAGGATGAGTTACTCTGGCCAGAACCCCCTCCTTTGCTTTTCTGCCGGTGGTATCAGACGATTGACCCCATTCCTCCTTTTTGCTGAAGGGGCAGAAATTTGATAATGGCTCTAATTATGTCTGCACATTAAACGCAGGCTCTGGATCATCACTGCTGTATCCACTTGTCCATAATTACCAGCACTGGACATGGTGGCTTCAAAGGCCACCCAGTTATCATTTATGTTTACTATAAACACAGCAGCTGTTTTGGGTTACGAGGGTGGTCATTCCGCTGGAATCTGATGCGCCAGGCCCTGAAATCCTCACCTGACAGCAGCTCTGTCCCTCCTTCAGGAAGCACAGTCAGTAGAAGAGTGCTCTGTGCCACCCAGGAGGGAGGGTGGACGGGCAGTGCCTCGTACATCTCTGGGGTTTGCAGTTTCCCCGAGCTCCTGCTGACCTGGCCTGTGTCTGTGGAGCTGTTCCATGTTTGCTAATTTGGCTAGTCACCAAATACTCAAAAATAAAAAGCTTTGGGATTTGGTCAAACTTAACTTAAGTGTTAAAAACTTCTGTTCTTTTGATTCACTTTTCAAAACAGGTGAGAATCCATTTTGCAGTGATACGAACTGGTGTCCTGTGATGAGTGAGCTCGGAAACCTCGTGCTGCTCTGTGCGCGGGGGACCTCTGGATTTCAGGGCGCCTGGTGTTGCTTTGGGCTGTGCTCCTCTGAGAGGGCACATGCACCGTGGTTTCCCTGTACCACTGGGAACGAGCCTGTCCTGTCCTAATGCTCAGGGCCTTCCAAAAACGTTCTGTGCGTTGCTTGCGTGGTGTGACGTAAACAGACAAATCCCGCTGCGAGGGGAGGGAGAGCAGGAATCTCAGACAAATAGAAAGCTTTGGAGATTTTGAGACTCTGGAGATTTCTGAGCTTTGGTGATTTTCAGGACAGGTTGATGTCGCCCATGGCTTTGGCGTGATCTCTACAAAATTACAAGTTGGTAACTCATGATGGCAGCAGCAGAGTGGAATTTATGAACTGTCTCTCACTGCCTTTGGTGTTGCTCATAATTTGGCTAAAAGAGATGGGACTTTCCAGGTTTTTCCCTCAGTTGAAAATCTTTCATCTGGCGCAGTTTAAGAAATACCATCAGAGTGGGTTTTTAAGCTAGTTTGTTGCTGGTGTGTAATCCTTTCTGATTCGTGTTCTTACAGATTTTTTACCAGAGGACACTGAAGTGCAGTGATTACAGCATGGACTGTAAACACTGGTGGGCTGAAAGGGAATGAAAGGACGGCAGCAGACCTTGTAGTGTGATAGGACTTTATGAGAACGGAATTCTAGCACGGGGCAAGGTCACAGCACTGCTCAGGATGAAGCTGTGCCCGTGCACCGGCTTGGAGGCCAGGCACAGAGTCCTCCTTCGGGAGGAGAGGCACAGAGGAGCCAGTGCTGTGCAAGGCTGCTGTGAGGGCCAGCAGCACGTTCAGCCTCAGCCAGGGCCGTCTGGGAAGCCCCTGGGAGCAGTTTGTGGACAGGCAAAGCGCAGCAGCAGGGAAGGGGTGGAGGTGTGCAGCAGGTAACTCGGTTACTCGTCACTGAAAAAAGGATGCTGCATCTTATCTCTAAAGGAAAGAGCAAATTGGCTGGGTTCTGCAGCAGATAACACATACCAGGGTGACGTATTTATAAGGGGAGGAAAGGACAACATAGTCAGTGCCTGTTTATTTATTGTTTCATGGATTACAGAGGCTGAATGAACTAAAACACTCCTTCACTCCAGAGAGAGAAGCAGTGCCAGCACATGGGACTGGGAAATTAGCCCTTGGGTGAGGTGCAGACTGGTACAATGTTCTCACAGTCGATGACTGAGGTACATCCCAGCCTCAAACAGTGGTCACGGAAATGCCCTGGAGAAGAGCTGCAAAGGCAGCCTTGGGACAGAAAGCCGTTCTCTAAGACTTGCTGATATCTGCATTAGCTGCTGTTGTCAAGCTGTGGCACGTGCACATGTTCTGTAACGTGTGGCACGTAGATATCAGCAGGCTGTGGGTTGTGACGTTGGCAGGAGAATGTTCCGTGTGAACTGAGCGAGATGTGTGTTACACACACGCTGCCTCGGGGCTCCCGCACCTGGCAAGCCTCTGTGCTCTGCACTAGAGCCAGGACTGGTGCTGTTCTCAAGGTGGGGATTGCAGTGAAGTCCCCAGAGGACTGGAGAGGGATAAATGATGCGGTGCTGTCCTGCACAGATACAAGTTCGGGGAGAATAAGGAACAGGGAACTGAAAGGGTTGATTTGTAAGGTAAAACATTAAAAAGGCAAAAGAAGAAAGTGTTCAGCGATACTACACTGAGAAATTGATTTCAAGTAGGAGGTAAACATTGGAGGAGAACAGGTTGCATGGCACAACACAGGAATACGTGGGGGCACTCTCGAGGAGGACGTTCTGGCCTGCACAGCAGGACACGGTCAGTAAAACAAGGTACAGGAGATTGGAATGGGGAAAGCAAAAGCCAGCTTAGTGATGTGCTAGAGAATGTATCAGAGGCACACGCTGCCCTGGCAGCAGGAGAGAAGGGGTTGTTGGAGTTTCAGCCTTTGCAGCAGCCAAGGGCCGGAGCAGACGGGGAAGGGCTGCTCGGTGTCAGCCGGCCCAGCCCTGTCCCTGCAGGAGCAGCCACAGCAGTGCCAGCAGGAGCAGCCACAGCAGTGTCACCAGGAGCAGCCACAGCAGTGCCAGCAGGAGCAGCCACAGCAGTGTCAGCAGGAGCAGCCACAGCAGTGTCACCAGGAGCAGCCACAGCAGTGTCAGCAGGAGCAGCCACAGCAGTGCCAGCAGGAGCAGCCACAGCAGTGCCAGCAGGAGCAGCCACAGCAGTGTCAGCAGGAGCAGCCACAGCAGTGTCACCAGGA